>JAUMHQ010000076.1:21857427-21868948 GCA_032361165.1 Enteromius paludinosus
CGCCTGTGTTTATATATATATATATATATATATATATATATATATATATATATATATGCCCATGGTCTGAATACTTAGGACTATGTGATATTCCAGTTTTTCTTTTTTAATAAATCAGCAAAACTACCAACAATTCTGTAGTTTTCTTTCGATATGGGGTACTGTGTGTACATTAATGTGGTGAAAAAAATGAACTTAAATGATTTTATATTGCTTGCTTATAAATCACACAGAATAAAGTGTTTTGAATATCTGAAAAAGCAGAACGCTGTACAATCTGTACAGTATAAAAAACATGCCTCTTTTCACAAAAACTACCGTCTCTGTGTGTGTGTGTGTGTGTGTTTACTGTAATGAATTCAAAAGTAATTTAAAAATTATTTTTTTTTTATTTTAAATTGTAACGCTAACACCGGCAACTGGTAAAAGTAAGCGGACAACGTGAATGAATAAAGTATATCGGCTACATCTTTTACATTAGATCTTTTTAATGTCATTCACTTTACCTGGACCTTTTCTCCATAACGTACATATAAATAAGATCTTACTAAGTAAATACAACACAAGACAGGGGTGAGTAAATAAGAAAATTGTATTTAGGGGCCTGTCCTTTTAATACGGTTTTGTATTCGCGTGGTCACGTGATAGCCCGCCCCCTCTTTTCAAACGCCATGTTTACTGCGCACCTCCATCGCGACCAATTGGCAGCAACACTAACGTACAGTGAGTATATGTATTAAAGTATGTGCCCGTGAGATTTAGTACGGTTTTACTGTCTGTAATATTTCTAAAATGTTTGTTTGCGTATAAGAAGGCAGGACTTGCTACAATTTGTTACAAGGGGAAATTTTATTGTGTTTTTGTAAGCAAGTAGGCGGGACGAATATGCTAGTCTGCTGCGCTATCAGTCCCGCGCCGCCTAAAAGCTTTGAGTCGCCAGCTTATGTTTTAGTACAAGTTTGAATTTCTCTCACGTTTGATTATGTCATTTGCATTTTCCACCGTTTTCACATAGTTTGCATCTCCTTTATCCTACTTTCGTAGCCTGTTAGCATGCAGAAGGTTTGTGTCTGGTGCTTATACAACTGGGATACAAACACGCGCCAAATTCGTTCTGCAGCAAGAGCGCACTATTGATAATGTGATTTAGGCGATGAAGAGAGATGTTGTGTACGTGCATGGAAATTACAGAAGTAATACACGTTTACTAATACTGTTCTGTTGAATTCGGCGAACAAATAACCGTATTTTTTTATCATTTTCAGTTAGGGTGCAACTGAGAAACTTCTCATGAGTAAAGAAATGGAAGCTGTCAAGACAGAGGATCTTCCTTTGGATGGAAAGTCGGTAAAAATGGGAGAGGAGGATGACAAGAAGAAGAAAAAGAAGAGTCCATCTGATGATGCAGAGCAGGATGAATCAGAAGAACCTAAACCTAAAAGCAGGTCTAAACCCAAATTGTGTAAGTAATAGTTCATGATAATTAAATGGCAAAGCGCTTATTTCAAGTAATATTTATGTATCATTTAAGTATCATTAAACGTATTGTTATCTTGTGAATATATATATATATATATTTATATATATATAGCGAATTTAATTTAATGGTTCTCCAGTGAAAAGTTACAATTCTTGTCCTATTGTAATGGTATTGTAATTGTCTTTGCAGTTGAACCTGAAATTCTTGAAGGCAAACGGGAGAAAAAAATCATCCAGAGACTTGATTTGATGAGCAAACCGAAGGAAAAGCCAAAGATTGAGAGCACAGGAGAAGGTGCCAAACTGGGAGACATTGTACGGATTAATCACTCCATCGGAAAGCTTAAAGCGCCTCTCCTCAAACCTCTGCATAAGATTGTTTATGATCGCCCGGGAACTGTAAGGTTTAGTTTTAGAAAGCATTTAACACACACCAATGGCCAAACGCGTATGTTCATACAGATTATTTGTCCATTTGTAAATGGTTAATGCTGCTTAATGTTCTGACAGGCATCAACACTACGAAAAAATCTTAGGCTGTTTAATGGATTTCCTTTTGGGGAAGAAAGTGACCTTTACAACAAAAAAATGGAGAAGGTGAAAAGGTAGTTTCTTTTTCTTTAATATTTTTACACTAATATGTGTTTTCTGATAGGTGTCACTGACAGACCTTTTTTTCTGTGTCAGCTTAATGTTGTCCTCTGATAAATATTTAGTTTATAGTGGGAGTGATAATCAGGTTTTTCTTTTTCTCAGGCTTCACAAGGAACAACTCAAAACCATTTGTCAGACCCTTGATCTGGAGAGGTCTGGAACGCAAATTGTTCTTTCAGAGAGGATCATGAAATTTCTCTTGCATCCAACCAACTCAGGAAAAGTGAGGGGTATTTTTTTGTTCCTGTCCGTACAATAACAATGCATGTATATGTACAGTAGTGTTTGGGACGATATGCTCAATTTTTATATTGTCCTACCATCAAACTGAGATTGCTAATTTATTTAAATATTTACATAGTTTGCCAGCGAATTAACCAGTAATGTTGAATCTGTATTTAATAAAACAGCTATAATTTTTCTCAGTTAATCCAAAGCAGCTAGGAAGTGAGCGAAGAACATTTACATTACAAAGGATATCATCACTGACTTCAGCGCAAGTTTATGCACTTTAATAATGGATGATGAATAAATCTCTTGTACTCACATCGCACAAAGTCTCAGCCTTAGACGTCATGCCCGTGCATGTGGCACATAAAATGCATATGTACATCTGCACTACGTCGTTTATGAAGAGAGAAGTCGGCAGTCAGAATTCAGTCAGCATGCGCTCAGATTAACAAGTTTCCAGGGTTTCCGAGATTGAATGCCTCTGATTGGGCTCTTGCATTCATGAGCTTAACATACTGCTGTGTGATCCGTTAAAATGTGCAACACTGTAAAAACACGAAAAAATAAAGATAATGGTGCAAATAATTCCTAATATTAATTGGATAGTATTAGTAGTACTAGACTATTACTATAATAATCATCTTGCAACTATCAAAGGCATCAGCCCCAGGTTATCTCTATGGCTATTGTTGATACACGATAACATTGCCAATGTACTACAGGATGTTGTTGGTAAAATGTCTTATGAGTTTGTTTTTGCTGTTTGCCAGTAGCTTATTGTGCGTTTGCAATTTGCAGCCTATCCTAAAGAAGAAAAAGAAAACGACCAAAGATGCCAAAAGAGAAAAGTCTTTATCCAAGAGTAAAAAAACACAGAAAAAGGTAGAAAGTGGTAAGTCCAAACCTATTGTCACTGATTCCAGTAGTGATGATGATGATGATGACGATGATGAAGAGGGTAAAGAGAACAATAAGGACACAGAGAAGTCTGTGACAGCAAGTCAAAAAAATAAAGACCGTGAAGATAAATCATCTGATAAAGAAGATGATGACGATGAGTCGTCGGAGGAGGAGGATGCTCCCGAAGAGGACAGCAAGGAGGAAGAAGTGTGTTTTTTCAGTGTGACAAATATTTTCAAATATGTTTTTCATAATTATGGTTTTACAGTTCAAGCAATAGATTGACAATCTTACTATTTTTTACGTTTTTTGTGTTGTGTCTGCAAATCCGCAGAAAACTCAGAAGAAGAAATCTTTAACCTCGAAATCCACAAAGAAATCTGAAAAGTCAGAACTGACTGCATCAGATGAAAGTGACCAAGACGTTCATGAAGACAAGAATGCAAAAAAGGTTAGATACAAACATGGAAGTGATATTTTTGCATTTTGAGAATATAAATAAATTCAAGCTTATTTGAATTTGTTGTTTTGGAGCAATTAGTTCATTTACAGCTTGATTAGAGAATGGAAAATGCGCAAAGAGTTTTGAGCTGTTTTTGAGGGAAATTGTCTTTTGACTCCGTAAGAACAAGTGCAGCTGCAGCATTTGTAGCACTTTAGATTGCAGATGTTCCAGAAATGTGTTCGGGATTCATGTCTGATTTACTTTATTACCATTGTGACCGTTCACTTCTATGCAACTACATTAAACCTGACTGTTTTTCACAACTTTTCTAGACAAAAAAGCCTGCAGCAAAGAGGAAAGCTCCAGCAAAGCCTGTGCCTAAAACAAAGAAAGCTGACAGCAGCAGCAATCGAGGGAAAAAGAAAGCAAGCAAGAGCAAGGGTAATATTGCAGCAAATGCTTCGAAGTTGCAAGACCAAAAGTTAACATCTGAAAATTGTTGTTTTCGTCAGGAGTAACGTGACATCAAATGATTTGGCGTCAAACTGAAACGGTAACCTTTTTTTGGACAGGGTTTGACATGCTGTAATTTTTCTTGCAGATGAAAGTGAAAGCTCTGATGATGATCAGCCGTTGATCAAGATGATTAAAAAACCACCAACTGAGGAACAGTTGAAGGAGGCAATCAAGGATATGTTGAAAGATGCCAACTTGGAGGAAGTTACAATGAAGCAGATTACCCGACAAGTATGTTGTTTCAAACCATTTATCGGGACTAAAGCGTTTTCAAGGGTTGCAGTGGCTCTTCTAACACTTATAAAAACCCGTAAGACCTTCATTCGTAACACTTAGGGCTGTAACGATACACCAAACCCACGATTCGGTTTGTATCACGATTTTTTTTTCTTGGGGGGTGGGAGAAAAATACGATTCTTAAAACAATTTGCGCCCGGCTTGGTACTAGATAACGGGGCTCGAGCACACTGAGTAAATACTTGAACCCCTCGTTATTGACAACCGAAAATGGTCGCATATCTATGGCGGCAAATCTATGCCAGTAATACGCGAGCGCACCACTGAAATGTTGCCAGGTCCAGAAACATAGTAAATACATCTGTAAAACAGCATGTGACATCAGTAGCTCAGAAGTTAAGTCTTCCTCTGTTTTATAGAGTTTGACAGCGCATGCATATGCTTTCCACTAGGCGTAAACAACATTATTACTCCAAATGTTTGACATCCTGAAGTTTTCAAGTGATTATTATTCCTGAACTTCCTTATTATTGTAGGTTTATGACAAGTATCCTGACTTTGATCTGACCAACAAAAAGGAATTCATCAAGGAAACAGTTAAAGGCGTAAGTACCTCCGAAATACTTAATACCAATATTTCATAATCGATTTGTCATGTCACTTTTATAATGGGTATATTGCTTGTTTTTCAGTTGTTATCCTGAAGTAAAGAATATGCCTTATTTAAAAGGTGAAGATCTTGTAGAAAACACGATTTTCATTATACTGTTCGCTGTTGTGTAGGTTTTATTTTATTTTTTTTTATTTTTTTTTTTTATCTATATATAAGGTTTTCAACTTTTTTGTATTTTAAAATATTTTCTAAAATTTACAATTTCACGTTTGACAGTAAATGATTTGGATGGGTTTTAGTTTGCCACATTTCCAAAGTGACCCTTCGCCCTATTATTTTAATGGCACATATTCATATTGCATTTTGACGGTCACATTTGAATTTCTTGGTTGTGTCATTAAGCCTACAAGTTACCATGTCCTGCAGCTGCATTACCGTTGACATGATGCTGCCAAGATGTTGAATGCAATATTTAGGAAGATTTGATTGGTTTCAGCTGTTATTAGTGCGGTTTTATTTCTGAGGTCCTAAATGCTGAATGGAACTTGTTTAAAAATGAATATTTTTGGCTGTTATTGTATTTCATGATGAAACATTCAGAAGTGTTAGATTCCATATTCCATTTCAGTGTTGGCTTAACAGAGGAATTTGGGATTTTAATACCAATTTGTAAAAAACAAAAATATTTGTTTCCATGTGAGTTCTTGTAAATTTGCTTTTCACGTGCATTTTACCTTTCCTTTTTTTCCCTTTTTTTTTACTACAAGTCATAAAGAACAAATATCTTAAGTCTGAGATGTTACTCATACCTGCAGGTCAGTGTTGTGGATTAGGTTTTCTGATAAGACATGAGTTCAGGGTGATAAGTTGTATACACTGACCTCAGTGACCAGTTATCATCAGTCATATTGCTCAGTCACAATGTGTCACAGAAACTACAAAACAAAAATGAAGATATGCGTTTATTTTGTAATAAATTGATTTTTCATACAAAATAACGTCTTTTTATTAACGAAGCTTCAAGTGCCAGTTGATTTTGTGCTTAAAAGTTTTTGTAACAGTCAAAAGAGTTTGAATATGTTAATCTGGGGGGTAATTGTTCTAAACTTTTTCGACTAATAGGCCATGATTTGTGCAACAGATGCAAGGCCTATTTTCCTAATATCCTCTGATATTTTAGCTGTTTTTCCATCTTTTCTTTTGAAAACAGAAACCGAGAGCAAACAATTAGGTGGACGGTATGGATTATGTGTATTTTTACTATTTTTAACAAAGTTTTTCCATGTGTTACTTTATCAATACTAATATTAATTTGAATATTTACGAGTCACCCAAGTGCTGGGCTTGTATTTGAGTACAACTGCTTGTCATTAGGCACTACTAGCTTTAAAAATAACCTTCTTCTAAAAGATTTCCATAGGTTACAGTTAGAGTTCGAGCTATGTTTGCAATTTTTAAGTCTTGGGCGGGATATCTCAGATTTATAATGTTACGATCTTAAAAATTGCGTAAAAATTGTAATTCCCTGACCGGGAATCGAACCCGGGCCGCGGCGGTGAGAGCGCCGAATCCTAACCACTAGACCACCAGGGAAGGTTGAGCATGTGTTTGAAAACGCAATATAAAAAAATACTATCATGTCTCAAAAATACGTTGAATACGGAACAATCAACCTATGTCCGGCTCCTTACTGCTTTTTACAGGACTTCTTTTGAAATGCACCTGCCAGCAAATTGTCCAGTAGAGTTTGCAGTTTTATTTGTTTTCTAGTTTTAACATGTCCTGTTATGACCAGTAGAGGTCGTAGTTTGACGCGTTTTAGCGTTGTTCTGGAGGTTGAAGTTGAGGGGTCACGTTGGCTTACAGTAGTTGACATGATGCAGGCAGAACAGTACAGACCTACAGCCACCTGCCTGTGAAACTCAACAGGAGCCGAACCCGCGTTAAAACAAGCCCCCAGAGAGCAAGGGTAGAACCTGTCATTAGGGTAAGCGATGGTTTGAGCACTGTTGTTTTGGTTTGTGTGCTTATGTTGCTAAAGTAGAGCACTTTAGAGGCATGGCAGGCCCTTAGTGCTCACTATTTCTGTTAGCAGGTCCAGTAACATGCTGTCAGAGCGCTTCCTAGATAGATGTGCTTAGCTTGCCGCCGAGACGAGGTTATTAAATGCGTATTTTTAGGGCGATGCGTTCTATTTATTACCTATGTACGTCAAGCTAATAAAAAAAAACTGGCAGGTGCTTTATATTTGAACTATTGCTAATGCTAAAGCGTTAGCAGCTCGGCTAAAGTTAATGCCATGGAAACGTGTAACGTTATCGGTTTCATCTCCTTGCACAACAAAACGTTAATAAATAGTAAGGTTATCTCAGGGAAAAGCGAGAAATGCAGAACAGTACGGACAACTGAGTTCATGCAAAACTGTATTCATATGTAGTTCAGGGACTGTTAGCTTTAGCTCTGTTAGACTGATTTCAACTCAGCTAATTTACAGTTTAATTGACTGACAGTAACTGCAGAGGAACTGTAGAAATTGCATCAGCCTGGACACCGCACGTTACTATATAACACGTCTTTTGTGCTGTACCGTGAAAGTACCAAGGTATGCTTAACGTTACTACAATTAAGAAAATAAAAGTGATATTATAAAAAAATGCGTGCTACTGTATCATATCTCACAATACCGTGGTGCTATCACAGCATTACGTTGTTATTATATATAACGTTAACTTATACATGCCAAACCGTCTGGCATATAACGTATGCGTTTTTGTCATGTTATTGCAAATTGATTTGATTCAGATCCAATGTATTTTTCGTGTTTATATGGTTGTGTTGGAGTTTGATAGTTTATTTATCATGTTGGCTTTAAGTACTGTACATGTGAGATGTTTTGCCAGTTGTTTAACTGCATTACTGTAATGTTTTGGTTGTGCGAAATACATTTTTTTTTGAAGTTTGTGGTTTGACCAACAATTTTGACAGGAATTGATTTTAAGTGTCTTTTGCTTCATTGGATATAGCATGTGAAATTGGAATTAAATGCATTTTTAATTCAAAATTCAAATTCTAAATGTTATAGAATTTTTCAGTATTCTATCATTTTTTTAAATAGTTTTTCTCTGATGTTTATTATGCAGGATAATATTTTGAGAAGTGAATGTGAGCAGGCAGAAATCTCTGACTGTAGATTTATGATCAGATGATTTACAGTGAAACGTCAAACTGTTATAGTGTTATCGTATTGTTTTCTTAGCATGCATAGGTAGTTAGTTACCTGTTTTTTTTGTTACCAAATTGTCAAACGGGGTTGCTTTGCACAAGCCGGTCCTTCTGTCAGCTGCACGTGTTTATTAGCCCGCCCCATGCGAATTTATTGTCATTGCCTGTTTCCATGCTGTAGCATTTGGGTTTGCCAAGATTCGCAGACTTTGAATGGTGTATCTGGGGACTGTTCTGTTGAAAATCTCCCAGATTCGTCAATAGAGGGAGAGAAGGAAGTGTGCGAATTCAGTAAGAAAGAGATGGTTAAGAATCAGTTTGACACAGTTTGTCTCCCTCTAAGCTGGAATGTGTTAGGCTTGGATACATGGAAATAATTAACCCCAAATTGAAAATTCTGTCATCATTAATTTGTTCACTCTTGTGGATTTTAAACATGTTTGACTCTCTTTCTAATGGTTAATAAACAGGTGTGTGTTGGGTGATATTTTTCATACAGCTAAATGCCTTAATAATTGAGTTTTCAAGCTGTAGGTAGGATGCAAATGAATAAAACAACTTTAATGAAAGTGTTCCTTATTACCAAACAGAAAAATGTAATTTAATTTTGATTTTTAATTCTGTTGTTTTTATCATTGCTTTAATTGGTGTATTGATGCTTGGGCAATTTTGTTTACATACAAATTTTAAGCTACTACAAAATTGATCATAAAAATGTATTTATGCGCTTGGATTTTCTAAAAAGGGTAATAGGTAAAAGATGTGGACCTCCTTTGATTACAATCTGTTAGTTCTTCTTCTAAAGAAGTGCTTAGCCCGTCATGTGTCTGTTTTTCGTAAAATCTCTTGCATCATGTGTTAGGAAATTTTCCCACAAATTTGAGCAGTACATGTGATGTGTAGCATCTCTGTGAGGCTCTGTGTGTCATCTTGTTTATGTAATATTTACAGAAAAGCATGAACGGTAGCCACTCAGGAGGTAAATTCCTGTGGGGGGGGGGGGGGTCTGTGCTCTGTGGTATAGTCACAGGGGCACCTGATGACAAAAAAGAGCTCTTTGTAAACCATTGACCGCCAGCATTACCCTTGAACCCTCTGGTTTGAGAGTTTGAAAGTCCAGTAACTACTTCTAGGCAAAGGGTTAATTCTAACAGGTAGGTTTTCTAAAGAATGACCTGCGAGCAGAGAAGTGTTTAAGTTTGTTTTGTTGGAATGGATTACAGTAAGGTTATTTAATCCATTGGACATCGTAAACTAACCAGGAACAAGACACTTTTACCTTTTTTTTAAAATCTAGATTTGGTTTAAATGTCTGCACTACCATTAACAAAGTTTTGTTGCTGTATTTCTAGCTCAAGGGACAGGACTGTGTGATTGTTCTGCTGCATTCAGTGTCACATTAGTAATATTAGTAATATTGGTGATATTTTTGTGGAAACGCTGATTTAATTTGTTTCAGAATTCTCTGATGAATTAAAAGTTCAAGGAACTGCATTTGTTACAGATGTCTTTATGCTCGCTTGTGATCAATTGAATGCATCATTGTTTTAACTTTAACCAAAACTAAGCATGCTATGACATTTTTCAAATGATGATAATGGCTCTTGTAAAGGGCTACTGCTTGGTTTTATTATTCATTTGCTGACTTATGTCAAGTCTGTGTCATAATGCGTAAGTTTTATGTTGGCCGTGAGCATGGTTTTTATTATGTTGATGATGTGTAGCAATAAAACTTGCCATAAAGCTATTACTTATTTAGTCGGGTTATGAAGCAAAAATATAATAATGCTTTTAATATGTGCTTTAAAAGGTTTGGGGTTTTATTAATAACAGGAAAAACACGTTTCTCGCATCTCAATGACAGAGAGGCAATTATAGTTCTGTACATGCTTGTTGGCACAGATCCCTGGATGCCCGCCGGTGCCCTCGCCCTGGCCGCACACGCAGACTCGATGGCCATCAGCTGACCCCTCCTCCAAGGATGACGGTGAGAGAGCGGCTTCGACAGAACATCTCGGCCGCCTTCTACCGGCACGGCCTGCTCTGCGCGTCCTACCCGGTTCCCATCATTCTCTTCACCTCTGCCAGCATCCTGACCTGCTGGTGAGTCTGCAGTCGTGATATTTAATTCAAACAGGAAGTAATGGGATTGGAGCGAGACTTAAACAATGGCTGCTAGGCCATGGTTCTGATGGCCTCTGTCAATGTTGAAGTACTTTATGTACCTCTGTGGGTTAGGAAAAGCAGCTTATTTGTACAAATCTGCGGGTGGGATGTTTTCGGGTGAGAGAGGGCAACAAAGGAATGAAGTTGGCTTGTGGTCGGTTGTTCTGCACAGTTTGAATCAACAGCAAGAGGAAAAGTAGAGCGCTGAGCTGGAGGAACGGTTTTCTCATGCCTTTTCGTTTAGCCTCTGTCAGCAAAATGTGAATTAAATCTCTGACGCTTCAGATAAAGGGCAAAATCCATGTGGAAAAGAGTGAGTGTGTGAACATTTCTCCCAGAGAACAGCCCAGTGTTTTTAGCTGCCTGGAGGAACAGAAGTAGGCTTTGTGAAGTGGCAGCTACTTGTCACTGCGGATGTCTGAGTTCTTTCTCAGCTAAAGAAGAGAAGGTACTGGGCAGAATAGCTCGACTCAGCCTCAAGACAGATAATAGAGGAATATACTGAATTAAACACAAATTAAAAGATTAGTTCACTTCTAGAATAGAAATGTCCTGTTCCCCCATGTCATCCAAGATGTCTTTCTTTCATCAGTCGAAAAGAAATTAAGGTTTTTAAGGAAATTTCTTTGTCTGTATTCAATGACTTCAGTGGGACCCAATGGTTTGAAGGTCCAAATGACAGTTTCAGAGCTCTCTACATGATCCCAGCCAAAGAGTAAGGGTCTTATCTAATGAAATAATAGGTAATTTTCTAAAATAAAATACAAATGTATATACTTTTTACCTACAAATGTTCGGCACTAGCTCTGCAAAATGGATGTGCAACTTCACACGTTACGAAATCATGTTGGAAAGGTCAAGGACGGGTAGTTCTTTGTCTGTATACTTTGGTTCAAAAGGGCAGTGTAGGGTGAAAAACCATCTAATTTATACATATAATATATAATCGTGAAACTGCAGTTTGGATCTTCAACCTATTGGCTAGGGATGCTCCGATCGATCGGCCGAAGATCGGTATCGGCTGATAACCACATTTTATGACTCGATCGGTACTCGTT
>JAUMHQ010000076.1:21900565-21911984 GCA_032361165.1 Enteromius paludinosus
CTGCTAAAAATCTATAGATATAAAACAGTTCAAGGCAAGCACATCACATGTTAGTTTAAATGTTTAACCTAATTAGACGTGCGCTGTTAGACGACTAACGGGGGCACCATTGTGATCACTTGCATATTATTTTTTCAGTAGAAACAGTAGAACAGAGTCATGTGAAAAAGTTAGGACATCCTATTGAATTCCATGGTTTTCTGTATAAGGAAATAATACAAAATGATCTGGTCTTTAGTCTCACGTAGCCAGACCTTCAGATTGATGGCTATAGCTCTGGAACTTATGGTGGCGTTCATTGGCCAAGGCCTGCCAATGTGACCACTTGACCAACACTTCAAACAACCAATCACAGTTTGTTAAGTTCCTCATATTGTTTTGAGTCATGGAAACGTTGCTACAATAACAGAACTCTGGGAACTCTTGGACGGAGTTTAAACATTCTATGCCGCAAATTTTAAATACTTATACTTTTGAGAATCTAGCATTTAGTTGATATGCGTTTGTCATCACAGTTTTAAACACAACTTTCTTGTTTCACTAGGGAGTTTGGCGTCACAGAAACTTTGTTTCCAGGTAAAACGTTAAAGAGACACACGTCTCCTGGAAATCCTGTATAAGTTAACCAGTACGACAATCACTTCAAAACTCCAGATTTTTTTCCAGATAAGTGTGCCATTTGCATCAGACCAGCTGGTCTTTGGAAGGTCTTTTGGTACAAGTCAAAGCCTCAGACGAATAATACCACATAACATAGCACACCATGATGGAGCCGTGGAAAAGCCATGTGTGACAAAGTTAGCACACCCTATGACTCTTCAATTTGCTGGTGTGCTTGGGATCATTGTCTCTTGCATCACCCAATCTTTGTTAAGCTTTAGCCGTTGGACAAATTTGATTTGACTCCAGAATACTTTGGTATACAGAAGTTCATGGTCGGCTCAATGACTGTGGCCAGATATTGTGGCTACAAAACAAGCCCAAAATCATCAGCACTCCACCAGCAAGTGTGTTGTTTGGTATGAGGAGTGTGTGCTGATATGCTTATTAGGTTTTCTGCTGTGCATTATGGCAAAACATCTCCACTTTGGTTCTAGCAGACATAAGGTTTGTTCAGATGCTGCCATGCTATTTTAAATAGAAATAGCTTTCTTCTGGCAAGCCTTCCAAACATACTTGGTTTATACTTTTTTAACTTTACTGTCATGAATTTTACTGAGGCCTGTGGACCCTGCAGTAAAGTTACATGGTGTGATCTAGGGGTGAATATGCTGGGATGTCCACTCCTGGGTAGACTGATGTCTGTACCAAATGTCTTTCACTAGTGAAAAAATTTTCTTTATCATAGAATAAAGAAATTCAAATTGTTTGGAAATGGCCATATTACTCTTCCCAGATTGGGTTAGCCCTTACCCTAACCCATGGCAGCAACAATTGCTTCTCCAAGATCGTTGCGGATGCCTTACCTCCTTGGTATTGTGGTAACACAGACCCGAACCAGCAAACTGCCAAAGAAACGTCTGCTTTTATAGAGTAGCTTACACCCGCCTGTGATCAGTTCATCAAAGGTATTTGATCAGCAGCAGTGCCTGACTGCTACTTACCCTCTTAATTCTTCTAAACATTAAGTGTGTCCTAATTTTGCAAACCATTGCTTTTCCATTTTGGCTTTATTTTTGATAAATAAACAATGACATGGTGCATATGTCATGTGTTGTTCATTTTAAAACCTGACTTAACCCTAAATAAGTCAGACTAATTGAAATAAGCCTGGATTGTTGAGTAAATTAGTTTTATGTAATAGGCCACTGGAAATAAGTTTTTTTAAATAAAGTTTTTTTATTATGTTCTGATAAGGAAACCAAGGATTTCAATAGGGTGTACTAACTTTTTTTCATGACTATATCTACCCTATGAATTATTGTAGAAAGAAGAGAAAAAAAGAGAAAATAAAAAAAGTTACGCTGAAGATCTCTGACATTCGACTAAAAAGTCATTTTGTGCTCCGCAAATAATGAAAATAACACAGGGTGGAGAAAACCTTTAACATTTCAGAGATCTAAAAATAACCTCTCATGGTCCTCTATCAAGAATGACATTAATCTATTATCACTAAGATGTGTTATTTGATTGACAGTTTTTCTCTAGAATTACAACATGCTGTTAATAGTAAAACTCTAAATCGTTTACTAGCAACCAAGGCATTGAAAGCAAGATAAGCCATTTATCATCTCACTCAGCCAGCGACGTGAATCGAAAATAAATAAATAATTAAATCAAGCTTTAATTGTTTTCGTGTCTCCCGGGCCCCCCTATCTGGGTCTCAATTACAAACTCTGCCTGGTTCTCCTGCTGACAGAATTGGGCCAAGCGCAGGTTCAAGGCCATGCAGACGCAGGACAAACTGCTCTCTCAGCGCTCGCCATTACATGATCGAGACTGATCGTCTGCAGTCCACTGAGAGGCACAAGGTCATGTTCACTCTAGCAGAGCCTCCACGGAGTTGAAACCGCGCTCTCCCCCTTCAACCTCTCTTCACCTTTTAAACAGTTCTAGAGTAGGAGCTTACGTATGTGGTATGAAAAGAATTTGTTAAGAAAAACAAAGTACACAAAAAGGAAGAGGAAAAATGCACGTCACTAAAAACACTGATAAAAGCAGTCTCCAGTCCTGCAAAGTCCTCCATCTGACAAGTTACATTACGTAACGCTTCTAAACAAATACGCACAAAAATTCTTTGAATGGACACACCTGGATTTCATCTTTGTCTATGGAAATGTTTCAACTTTTGATAGTCAAAAGGCCTCCACCTTTCTCCTTTGCTTTGAGTTGAAGGGCAGTCTGCATTGTTCCTTAGTACATTTCATTAATCGGAGTCCTTTTGCTTTTGAAAAAACATTGTACATGTATCTATGAGAGCGAAATGGGGCCATAGTGCAAATAATTTTTTCTCTCTTGCCAAGTACATGGCTCAACAGAATGTGTTTGCCAATACGCTGATTATTGACAATATTAGGAATAAATAAGACATTTTAAATGTTCACTAATACCTATAGACACATTTTGCACTGCATGTAACAAGCCCAATTGTAGACTGTTTGTTTCATTGTTTTCTTTTTTTTTTTTTTTTTTATGTCATGTCATGTCAGCTTTTTGGGTTATATTCTTATAGAGAAAAATCGCATTTAAATTATTAAAATCCTACAAAATTTTTACTAAGTTTCAAGAGAATAAAACATATTCAAAGGAGTAGACATGTGACAAACCAATAAAACGAGGTACGACATTTACATGTGTTTAAGTAATTTAAATCATCCCCAATAACCTGCATTATTCAAATAGTTTGTTTGAGGAATCTGAACCAACTCAAAAGACTATTTTTTTGCGCAACCGTGTACAAATGGAAAGACTAGATTCATTTTTGAGTGAGCTAACTTTCAGCACTGATGCAATATTTTGAGAGCAGAAATGCTAGCTCCCACACAGCCCTACTAAAAAAAATTAACAAATTTAGTGGTAATGCCTTAGTTGGTACAACTGATAGGAATAAAACGCATTAGGGCTGCAGCGGATCATAGATGATCCGTGATTCGTACGAACCAGTCCACACAGTTTGGCAAGCACATGATTTGCTGTGTCACTGTTAAGTTCAACCATCAGAGTTAGCTATCACCAGCACATGTTTTGCCATGCTAGTTTACACATTCTAGCCATTTCAGACCGATCAGATGATTTGCTCGTCGACTCGGGACTCGTGCGCCATTTTCCATGCTCAACATCTGCACACAACACCCATAGCATGAAAAAAGGCATATGTTCGGGGAGTTAGTGACCACATTTAAAGTAATAATACCTTAATTTAACGCTTAAAGTGAGAGTTGAATTGAGGATAAGAACAAATGAAAGATTATCATTTACACTGGAGTACATCCAGGCTCAGAGACCATGCAGTTCAACAAAAACAATAAGCGGTATTGTCGACTATGAAAGTCTGTTCTGAGAAGAGTGTTGTTGAAACAAGAACAGAGCTTCCCACAGAGAAAGAAAATCTTTTTTCTCCAGAACCAAGGTAAACATAGGACCAAACATCCAAGCCCTGGCTGCTCAGTGGTGGGAAATCAAAAGATTGATTCCACTTGTGAAAATACCAAACTGGAACTTTCAGGATTGCATCACGATGTTGCCTTACTCCCTAATTTCTTGTTTGCTACGATACTGAATGCGCTTTTGGATTTTCTTAACTCTGCATTTCTAAAAAAACTGGGATAGGATGTGAAACCAACATCAGGAAAACACTCAGTGACCACAAACCTCCAGCTACTTTTCAATATGTCACCTAAAACTAATGTGAGCTTCAAAGGAAGTTAAATGCACTGCAAAGTTATATATAGATGGAGCAGGGGCTGCTGGGACAGAGAGCGGTTTTTAATCTTCCTCTTGGCTGTCCTGACAGTACCTGCAGGCGGAGGCTCTCTGGAACTGTTAGATAGCAGAGAGATGTCAGTCCACAAGTGCTGTGAAAAAAACAGACAGAAACAGGACAGGGCAGCGAGAAAGAAGGAAATCCAGAGGAATGAAGCGGTTTTCTTTATACAAAACCTTTTGCACACACATGAAAAGAGCAAATAAACCCTACATATCTACCAAGGGGTGAACAGACAGACACCCACTAAACTCTCCCTCACGTCCACAATTATAAACAAACATATCGTTCTGTACTGATCAGCATTGCACAGCACTATTGGGTATTACTTTGGCCTGTAGAGTGCAACCGAGACAGCATTAGAATCCTCAGTTAAGGAAGTACTTTTCCTATTCATTTTCTCTATGGAGACTTCAAAAACAAAAAAATACAACCGGCTCTAGAATGAGTCACAAAATTACAAACCACCTGATTTAAATAAAAAAAGCAAGACATATTGTGACCCAACCTTGACAATTGACCTGCAATATAACTGGTTTGTGACTTAACACAAATCAGCAGACTTAACTTCTGAGACAACTTCAAGCGTACCACTTTCGAAAGCATTTGTGCCATGCTGAAAAAACAGTGAAAAATTAGGCCCTGCCTGCCTTTTAAAAATGTGTAGGCCTAAATCTCTAGTTATGCTATATTAGAACCACATCTTGGATTCAGATTTTTTTTGGTCAGCTTGTTTTCTTTCAACTGGCACAGGTTTTGTATTTACTTTTCGAACTGATTGATTGCATGCCTTAAATGAACTGATACCAGGTTTTAAGCATTATTTGTTGATAATTGTGGCATTAGTCACCACTGAAAGACTGGGGTGCATAAGCTCAGATCAATAAATCGAGGATAAGCTACAAAAAATAAATAAATTCTGTGCCAACCGAAAGATAAAACATTAAATACAATATTCGTCAATAATATAGCATAACAAAAAAAAAGTAAAGCAACTTTTGAAAGTGTTCATTTTTGAGGATAGTCATTAGACTTTAGTCCTTTAATAAGAAGTACTAATGCAATCTGAGAACAAAAAAAAGCTTAATATGTAACTTGCACTTGTGTAAGCACATCTCAATATCATTTTTATCTTCTTGTTCAAATTCAATCTCTCTGTGGAGATAAAGAAGGTGATTTTTACTTCCGGCAACCTATTGTTGTTCTCTATTGACCATTATTCTAACTAGTGACTCTATTTGCCTTTGTCACCTGACACTCCACGGCTTTTAAGCTTCACCCAAGACTTTTTTTGTTTAGCAAAAGGATAGAAAAGTGCAAACAGTCTAATGTTGTGTGTTAAATTGTGCACGCTATTGTAGCGTCCTGTAAATTACAATGGTGCTGGCATGCAGCGACACAGAAAACCTTTCTGACTTTGCATCATTATACCTGATCGAGTCTGCTTCCAAATCTTTAACTTGCCAACAATTCCCAAACCTGCTGTATCGGTAGGCACACCTCACTAGGTTTTCATCTCACAGCGCCTACATACACAAGCATTCCCTCTTCCAGAGCACGGTGAACTGGACTCTGTCACCCCAGTTACTCCAGGTTTGTTGTCACTGGCGCACCCGTGCTTGTAAAAACATCTAGTCAAGCACACCACACAGTGGCAGTGAACTTTAAACACCGCATTAGCCAGAGAACGAAAGCATGTTGGCTGCGATGTGGTTTACTACTCTTGTGAAGCTTCTATGGTTACTCCGGGGCCTATTTCGTGAAATGACACAACATTTCCTGCTCTGCATGATTCGCCGCGGATAACAGATGTAGCTGTAGATATAAGCTGAAAAGAAACAAAGAAATGTTTGACAGCATGTGGCTACCGTGAGCGCGACTGGATGGTATGCTAAAATATCTAACGTTATATTTTTTTACCGCTCTACTCCATGACACATGTATTACATACGACCAATATTAACACATTCAGTCCAAGAATGTAACGTTATCACTTATTTTCACTCTCAGCTCAAGTTTCAAGCGACCTGCGTTTGAGGGAAACCTACGGAATGAATCAACAACACTAATACATGTCACGCGCCACACGGTAAAATACGGTTAACTGCTTGTTTTGGTGAGAACACTGACAGCACCGCACATGACGGCTGACCTTAAAGCTTCTCCTGCCGCCTTTCTCTCGCCGGTGTACGTTGATTTCCGTTGTAGTCGTTAATTCGAATGACTGTCGCGCGCCGAGCGCGAGCGGCGACGAAACACGCTCGCTTTCTGCTAATGTTTAAATCACACCAGCGGATCTCTAATTATGTTATAGCTGTGTTTTTATGGTACACATTCACACCGAACGCAGTGTGGAACAACGTCTAAACAAACGGGGCTTTGTCTGAGCCTCGCACTGGGGATTTCTGAGCCCTATAAAGCCGGCAATGGGTCTCGGAACAAGGAAAATTGGCTTTTGTCGAAACTTACCAGCGGGTCCTTTTTCTTTTGCATCTTCCGTGAGCTTTCGTCAGGTCTGTCTGACGGCCGCTGATGGCGTCATCGCGCAGGGCACGTAAAAGGGGGCGGGGCGACGTAAACAGACTTGGGAGCTGTCAATAAACTTAACACGTTGGTCACAAGTCAAATAAATTATAAGTCGCTGACAAAATATAATTGATGCATCGTTCTTAGAAATCATATATGGGGTAATTGTTTGCTCAAGGTGTAAATAGCCACCGCAAAATCTACAAAAGTAAGCCTGCTTCTGTCTCGAAACTGAATATAATACAGTTTTCTTTAGGTAGTGTTGACAAATCGCCTTAGGGATTAGAAAAATACACCGTAAATAAGACAAATGCAATAAACTTGCTACTTCATCACCCATATTTATTTACAACTATCCAGGAAAAGTGTCATATTATTTATGATTATATATATATATAATAATTTTTTCTAAAACGATTTTAAAACGAGTTGGTTAACAATAACAACTCTGCAATGCAGTTAGTTAATCATTCATTAATTCCCGCGCCATGCATTTCAATATTCTATATGTTGCCATCATTTGCATATGTATCTGTTTCAAACTGAAATGACAGTGATGATAAGCTGATGGTGTTACTTCACCTCCTGATCTTCCCTCCATCATCATCATCATACCCAGATGTCCTACAGCGGATCCGCAGCGCCGCATAGCGGAGACACAGCTCTTTCTCGTTACCAGTGACAACTGTTCAAACAAATATCCCAGAACTGAACACAAACTGCGTTAAACACCGCAATCCGTTTAAACACAAGACAGCAAATAGGCTAAAACAGTAATTGTCTGAATATCGTGTGTTTGGCGAGGGTTATATTGAGTTTCGAGTTGCGCGTTGCTTCTTTTCTGGATTCTAGATGACGTGATGTTCATTTGGTAACAATTAAACTTGTGCTCTAGGGAAACATGAGCTCACCGCTGAACATCTTGAGGAAGAACAAACGAGCTCCTCTACCAGACATACACACTGAAGGGTAAGTTTCAACGCAGTGCTAAATACCCCAAAATAGCCTACTAAAGCATAAGCATGTGAACATTTTTTTTTTTAAATGATGCGACACTGACGCTTACATGAAATAAAAAATATGAAATTATTACTATGCTAAACTATGCTAGAAATGACACTAACTCATATTAGTACCATATTTCTAGTATCATGTTGTCTCCTATTTTTTAAGTGTATTGTGGTCCAGATGCTGCAGGTTGTCAAAATTCTTGAATAAATATTATTTTGTTTTTAGCAGAAGAAATTCATAGTTTTGAAACAACTTGAAGCAGTCAGAGTACATTACCTAAAATGTCAGAATGAGTAATCAGTAATAGACCACAGTTTGTAAGTAGCCTAATCTACCCTGTGCTGTGGTTCACTAGAAGCATTTGGTATTTATAGTTACAAAGCATTTTCTAATATTGCTATAATTTTGCTCATAATGTTTCTGGGCTACAAGCTTCAGGCACATTGCAGGTGTGGGTGAGACTTTACCTGTTTGCTTTTACCTGTCATCAGTAACTTGACAGATGACCAGTTATTGTAGTTAAGTTTTCATTGACATACTGTTTACTAGTGACCTTCTATTTATACTATTTATGTTAATTCAACTTATGCATGATAAACGTAATATTTGAAAAATATATGCAAATTACCTCAATGTCAGCACTCATGTTCGTGGCGGCAGTCTCTGGAGTCAGTCAGGCTGTGTTTTCTTACAAACTAATGCCATGTCAGGCAGGGCGGTGTGCTTTTGACGGCATTCCGCCCGCGAGGAGGGACAACTGTCAACGTTGTGTTGACAAAAAGTGACAGAAGATTTCTACACAGTGTACTTTTTAAATGCCAAAGCAATCATTGCATCTATTTTTAGCAAAGGTCTACTGCATTACATGATCGATGTATTCAGAAATAAAATATGAAATAATCAGATTGTATCTGTTTTTGTGATCTAGGGGAAGAAAGCCTTACAAAGAAAGGTCAGACAATGGTAAGACTTTTTATGGTTTTCCAATCTGTCCTAACAAGCAAATAAAATGTCAAGAGTGTGAACTGCTTTTCTAATGCCATGCATTACAGATCTTTTACAATGGCAGGTTTCCAACAATGGAATATAAAAGCATATGTGGGATAAAATATAGAGAATGCACAGAGAAAATACATCAATTAATGATATAAATCAATTCAATGTGTCGCCTTAGATGTTTCAGACTGTGAAGCTCAATTATTCAGACGGATTCTTCCACAAAACCAGCCACACATCAACGGCAATCTTTCCACCGCAAGAGCAAAGGTTATGCAAAAGGCGGCGGCGAAAGAAGGTACCGTGACTGAATTGACCAAAGCTGTTTTTATCAAAGGTTTAAATATGATATCTCACAAATCTTCTCTGAAACATGTCACAGCTCCGCCGAGTGATTTTGAACTTATGTCAAGTATGATGCAGAAGATTGTTCAGCTTGAGAGAAAGGTGAAAACTCAAGCTGTGGATATTGAGCATAAGGTATGTCACTTCCTTTATCCAGTTTTGTGTTTACAATCAGTCTCCAGGATGTCTCCAGGTGGGCGGCTGATATCATTTTTTCCAGGTGTCATTTGGAATTAGCTCTTAATGTCCTTGCATTTCATGCTCAAGGCAAGAAGAATAGCAGTTCTGGAAGAGAAACTGAATCTCTTGCAAGAGGCAAAAGGTAATATTATTATTTGTTAAAAAGGAGTTTAAAATTGCAGAAAGATTAAGTTAACATAACATAGACTAATAAGATTGGTATGAGCCAAAAATAATCCCTTTTAAATCCCCAAATTCCCACAGTTGTATTGAGAAAAAGAAATATTGTATCTATGTGTCTAATATCTATGCTGATTTTAACTATGTAATTGGTTTGCTGCATGTTCATTATTTATCTAAGCGTTTATGCTAATTTTAATACGTAAAATGTAATTTATTAAGATAATTGTTAGTATTTATTGTAATATATGCTGGTTTTAATAATATAATTAAAAACAATGGTTGAATAACCGGCATTTATATGTGCATTTACCTAATATACATTTTAGTTATTACTGTAATCTATGCTTATATTTAATAATGTAATATCATTTAAATTTGTTATTTAAGCATTTATAATTAATAAATAATAATTAAATTGTATGATTATTAATAAGGAGTATTTATTATTGTGCTGCATGCTGATTTGTTTTAAAGTCATATACAAGTTATAAACATTTAAAGAGGCTCATCCAGTAAAAAAAAACTCTATAAAACTAAATAAAACATATTTAATAATAAATTAATAAAACATCTGGGCATTATTACAGGTGTGAATAGATCATATGAAAAATATGAACCAGTCAGACAGGCTAACACTGAAGTAATAGTTTTTTGTATCCAGTTTAGCATTCGTATAGAAGCTTGCCTGAAAATTGTGTGTGTTTGGCTTCAGAGAAATCTACAAGTAATGAGATCCAAGCTGAAGAACTGGTTAACTTGTGCCTCAAGCTTCAAAACCAAGTGTGGGAAATGGAGGTAAGCAGCTTTGTGTAATTGTTTTCTTTGTTATAGTATTATGCAGACAACAAAACAGAGTTTCATTCCAGTACAATGGCACCAAAATAGTGATTGGAAATTCTACAGAATGCCATTTTCCCACCCACACAGACATTTCTGAATGACTATGGAATGATCTGGGTTGGAAGTTACAAAAAACATGAGGAGCAAGCAAACAGCCAACATCCTGGAGCAACTAAAGCATGCAAGGCTTTCAAAATAAACTTTGACCTGGTCCTGCAGAACATCCAGGAACTCAACATTGTAGCAGGAGAGGGGGAGTCTCATGTGACCGCCACTCCTGGTGGAGCTAAACTTACCCAGCAGTCTTCCATTCCTCTTTGGATCTACAAAAACGGCATTGTCATGTTCACTGGTCCATTCCGCTCCTATCAAGAGCCAAGAACACAGGTTCAGTTATTCTCCTGCTTTATCAACTACATCACTTGGTTTGACAGCCAGCTTCCGTTTACATTAGATGAATCATCTGATTTGTCACTCCTTGTAAGATTTGCCTTCCTGTTGTAGGAATGCATGCAGGACTTGATGGATGGGTTTTTTCCTTCTGAGCTTCAGGAAAGGTTTCCTAATGGTGTGCCCTTCCAGGTGCGGACTGTTAATTAATGCAGTTTTCATAATCAATGTCATCATCTTTTTTTATATATATATATATATATATTAATATATTTTAAAATAGAATTTATTATTTTGATGGCAAAAGCTAAATTTTCATTCATTTAGTCTGCCGTGTCACATGATTCTTTAGAAATCATTCTATGCTGATTTGGTAAAAAAAAAACATTCAGAAGGGTCGCTGTGCAATCTCAGAACAACAGGTTGTTCTACAAAATCGGCATCTTCATCTGATACAGGCTCAAACATATAAGGTTGAATGCCTAATCCCTCCATCGTTCACGCTGGACAGTAGAAATCTGTTTG
>JAUMHQ010000078.1:4166-22369 GCA_032361165.1 Enteromius paludinosus
CTGAAAATAATTGCACACCTCAGAACGTTCGTCAGCCAATCAGATTCAAGCATTCAACGGCCCCGTAGTATAAATTAACATATTTAACCCTTTCAGCAGTGAGTTTAAAATATTCCAGCGGTCCAGTTTTTTTTAGGCAACCGTTATTTAGAATGTTCGCCTTTACTGTTTCCATGGTGACGCGTCTTGCTTGTCACGTGACACACCGCGAGCGCAATACCGCTAATATGACAAGCACAACGCATGTATCTATCTATCTCTGCGCTAGCAAACGTGCGAAAGCTCAGTTTGAATTTTGCAGTTATGCGACATCACCGAACGTTCTAAATCCCATATGTGGGACTGTACTCCTAGGGGCACGGAACGAAAAATCCCATATGTGGGACTGTACCACTCAAAAGGTTAATATTACATATTTATTTTATTAATCAGTTGAAAGTAAGACACACTTAGCAGGGGTTCCCACTCCGCCAGGTAAAATTCTGTTATAATCTGTATATAAAATGTTGGAAATTATGCGTAAATAAAGCATAACTGGTGCACTTTGCTTTTTCAAATACATGTTAAGGTCAAAGCACATGCATAGATAGAGCAGCTAATGACACAGTAAGTGTAGCAAACTTAAGAAGTTGATCATAAGTTGCTGATTCTGAACCAAGCAGCATGTCGGACTACATTCCTACATACATGTCATCTGATAAGCACACAAAGCCATATCATGATTTACATTGTTGGTCAACTGACAGATGCTTTGCCAAAACAATGCTGTAATAAACACAGCAGGATCTGCAACCATTTTATTTGCTGTAAATTCATAAACAGAACATATAATATTTGTTGTTTTTCTAATTGATTGACTATGTCATTCATATTATAATTTTATTTTATACATTTACATATTTTTTTCAATGTTAATATTTTTATTGAGTTTTCTCTGTTTTTTTGTTCTTGTTGTTTCAGCAGAATGTGTACACTCTCCTACTCACAGTTTACACCCACACCCCCTCGTCTGGCCAGCACCAATACCCCCATTAGAGCTTCACTGAATTTACACACTCAATCAGTGAATGATGAACTACAGAGAGTCAAAGACCAGCACAAAGCTAGAATGGCGAACAAATATGAACGATTATTTGAGGGAACAAAGCTCCAAGAGAATGAAACCCTCCTGAGCAGGATCTACACGCAGCTCTACATCATAGAGGGAGAGAGTAAAGGAGTGAATGAAGAACATGAGGTTTTACAGATGGAGAAAACAGCCAGAACTAAACACTCACATTACATTCCAATCCACTGCAATGACATATTTAAAGCCTCACCTGAATCTGAGAAAGATAAAATCAAGACTGTTCTTACTAAAGGCATCGCTGGAATCGGAAAAACCGTCTCTGTGCAAAAGTTCATTCTGGATTGGGCTGAGGGAAACGCCAATCAGGATGTAGATTTTATCTTTGTGCTTCAATTTCGAGAGCTGAACTTGATCCGAGATCATCAGTACCATCTTCACAGACTTCTGCTGGATCTTAATCCTGAACTTCAAGATCTGGACTCAAAGATTTATGAGGAGTGTAAAGTTGTGTTCATCTTTGATGGTCTGGATGAAAGCAGAATCACACTGATGTTTGCTGATGGTCAGAAAGTTTGTGATGTGACTGAGACTTCATCAATGGGTGTGTTGATGTCAAACCTCATAAAAGGAGAGCTGCTTCCCTCTGCTCTCATTTGGATCACCTCCAGACCTGCAGCAGCCAATCAGATTCCCTCCAAATACATCACCCGTGTGACAGAAATTCAGGGATTCAATGAGCCTCAGAAGGAGGAATATTTCAGGAAGAGAATCACGGATGAGCATCAAGCCAGCAGAATCATCTCACACATCAAAAGAGCAAGAAGCCTCCACATCATGTGCCACATTCCTGTTTTCTGCTGGATCTCATCCACTGTGCTTCAGAAGCTCCTGGAAAAAGATCAGAGTGCAGAAATCCCTCAAACTCTGACTGAAATGTATATCCAATTCCTGCTGATTCAGCTGAACATGACAGACAAGAAGTATGAACAGAGAGATTCAGAAAAACTACTGCAGTCCATCAGAGAAGTGATTGTGAAACTTGCTGAAGTGGCTTTCAAACAACTGATGAAGGGCAACGTGATGTTCTATGAGGAAGACCTGATTGAGAGCGGTGTAGATGCCACTGATGCCTCAGTGTATTCTGGAATTTGCACTGAGATCTTTAAGGAGGAATCTGTGATTCATCAGAGGAAAGTCTACAGCTTCATTCATCTGAGCATTCAGGAGTTTCTGGCTGCTTTCTATGTGTTTCACTGCTATTTAACAGAGGACTGGGAGCCATTGGATGAATTAAGATTTTACAGCTTTGATAAAGACTCTCTTTGTGATCTACTAATAGCAGCAGTAGATAGAGCCCGTTACAGTAAGAATGGACAGCTAGATCTGTTTTTACGGTTCCTGCTTGGCATCTCACTCGAATCCAATCAAAGGCTCTTACAGGATCTACTGAAATACACAGAAAACAGCTCAGAGAACATCAGAGAAATTACACAATACATTAAAGCGATGATCAAAGCAAATTATAATCTCTCCCCTGAAAGGTCCATCAATCTGTTCCTTTGTCTGCTGGAAGTGAAAGATCAGACTCTGTTCAGAGAGATTCTGGAGTTTGTGAAATCAGACAAACATGCAGAGAAGAAACTTTTTCCTGCTCACTGCTCAACAATCACATACATGCTGCAGATGTCAGAGGAGGTGCTGGATGAGTTAAACCTAAAGAGATACAAGACATCAAATGAAGGGAGAAAAAGATTGATACCAGCTGTGATCAACTGCAGAAAAGCTCTGTGAGTGTTTACCATTAACTAAAGTATTTTGTTTAAAAATTAATCTAGAACCTATAAATCTATAAAATAATTTTAAATTACAGGCCAGAATCATAAACATGCCTTTTGTTATAGTAGATAGTCAGAAAAAATGTCTGTTACCAACCCTTGTCTTACAACAGAGAATTCTACACCTTATTCCAGTACATGAGAGGGCTCACTTGGAATACTTTTAGCCTAATTCTATGTACATTGGTCATACAGAGTCTGAATATTTGGCTTGTCTTTTTCAACACTGCACTTTTTGCATCTCCTTTGTCTGACACACCTATTTCAGCTTTTGGAGTCTCTACCAATGAGCTGAATCAGGTGTGTTTGTTTAAGGAGACATGCATGGGAAACATGCAGTGATGTGGGGCCTCCATGAATGTGGTTGGAACCACTGCTATAGGCTAACTGTCTTGTCTTTCAAAATGTGCATCTCTTTTATTAGATTGTAATCGGATAGGCTCAGTATGGCATCCGCAGTGGACACCAAAACACAAACTAACAATCTGAAACAATGGTCTTATCATCTGAAGGACTATGGGTAGGGTTGACCAGAGGTCCTGCTTTTTAATTTTTTGTCAGTTATACATATATATACAGGTGATGGTCACATAATTAGAATATCTTCAAAAAGTCTATTTATTTCACAAATTCCATTCAAGAAGGAGAACCTGTATAAGGTATAGAGTTATTCCACACAGACTGATATAATTCAAATGTTTATTTAATTTAATTTTGATGATTATAATGGACCCCAAATTTAGTATCACAAAAAATTTGAATATTGTGAAAAGGTTCAGTATTGAAGACACCTGGTGCCACACTCTAGTCAGCTAATTAACTCAAAACACCTGCAAAGGACTTTAAATGGTCTCTCAGTCTAGTCCTGTAGGCTACACAATCATTTGATGATTTGACAGTTGTCCAAAAGACAACCATTGACAGCTTGCACAAGGAGGGCAAGACACAAAAGGTCATTGCAAAAGAGGCTGACTGTTCACGGAGCTCTGTGTCCGAGCACATTAACAGAGAGGCGAACGGAAGGAAAATATGTGGTAGAAAAAAAGTATACAAGCTATAGGGATAACCACACCCTGGAGAGAATTGTGAAACAAAACCCATTCAAAAATGTGCGGAAGATTGGACTGCAGCTGGAGTCAGTGCTTCAAGAACCACTACACACAGACATATGCAAGACATGGGTTTCAGCTTCTCATTCCTTGTGTCAAGCCATCTGCAAGCTTTATTCAAGATAGTGGTCAAATAGCCCTGCTGAAAAGAACAGCTAAAACCAGCTCAGGCTGTTCGACTGGTTTTAGCTGGAAGAAGCTGGTTTTGGCTGGTCTCCCAGCTTTGCCAGGCT
Organism: Enteromius paludinosus; assembly: GCA_032361165.1. NCBI lineage: Eukaryota > Metazoa > Chordata > Actinopteri > Cypriniformes > Cyprinidae > Enteromius > Enteromius paludinosus. The sequence goes on from JAUMHQ010000078.1 coordinate 8,413, forward strand.
GGTTTTAGCTGGTCGTTCCAGGTCTCCCAGCTTAAACCAGTTAAGACCAGCATGGCAAGCTAAAAAAATGTTGCCAAATCCTTTTAAAACCAGCTTGCTGATCAGCTTTAAATTTGGACCCCAAATTCAGTATCTCAAAAAATTAGAATATTGTGAAAAGGTTCAGTATTGAAGACACCTGGTTCCACTCTCCAGTCAGCTAATTAACTCAAAACACCTGCAAAGGCCTTTAAATGGTCTCTCAGTCTAGTTCTTTAGGCTACACAATCATGGGGAAGACTGCTGATTTGACAGTTGTCCAAAAGACAACCATTGACAGCTTGCACAAAGAGGGCAAGACACAAAAGGTCATTGCAAAAGAGGCTGGCTGTTCACAGAGCTCTGTGTCCAAGCACATTAATAACTAAAACCAGCTTAGGCTGTTTGGCTGGTTTTATCTGGAAGTAGCTGGTTGTTCCAGGTCTCCCAGCTTAAACCAGTTAAGACCAGCATGGCAAGTTGAAAATGATGCCAAATCCTTCTAAAACCAGCTTGCTGACCAGCTTAAACCAGCTAAACTCAGGCTGGTCTCCTAACTAAAACCATCCAACCAGCCTAAGTTGTTTTTTTCTGCAGGGAGGTAGGGTCGGGAAAACAGCAAACAGCAATGGTGTAGGCAAAAGTACAAGCATAGTGCAGAGGGATAGCGAGGATCAGTCGATTGGCAAACACTATCATAGGGGCAAAACAGAGCAATAGTCCACAGGCAAGAAAAGGTTGGTACAATTAGAGGTTAATTAGTTACCAAGGGAATAAACATATGGACTGATCAACAAAAGAACACAGACACAATGGTAGACATACTTTTCAATAAAAGTCGTTGGTACTCATTAAACTGCTTTATACTCCATTAATTGATACAGTAAATGTATGTCCAGGATTATGAAATATGTATGCACTGCCTCAAAGTTTTATTGCTTGCTTGATCAGCTGTTTGATCAACGGTCTCTTTACACAGCGGTTCAACAAAAGCAAGTATTGTCAGAGACAGAAGATAAGGAATATTTGTTGTTGAGCATTGTTGCTGTCTAAATACATGACGAATCCATCATGACAAAATTTCGCAGGTTAGAATTGTAATCCCCGATTTGTTAATCTAAGTTTAAAATTAAGTGGTGCAACTCAACTCAATTTAAAATAAAGCCCTGATCAACAAATTCTTGATTAGATCTAAACTTCCTTGGTTCCACTTTATTTTGATGGTCTCTTTAACATATTCTGTTAATTATAAGTAACATTGCACCTACATATCTACTAATCTCAATAGAGTGGTAGCAGAGTATTAGTAGACTGGTAGGGTTAGGGTTAGAATAACTTGTGTACTTGCAAAGTTACTTATAGTGAGGAGAACGTCTTGTGGGAGACCATCACAATAAAGAGTTAGCAGATATTAGTTAGAGAGTGTACTAATATTCTAATGAGTTAGTTGACATGTAGGTGCAAAGCTACTTATTGTCAACAGATGTTCAAATGGGACCATCAAAATAAAGTGTTACCCTTTGCTTAATTTAATCTTTTTTGGTGCAACACATTTATATTCACCTCTGAAGCAGTTTATTTCGGTTTAAATACCTTTACCGAACACCACTCATTAGGGCTTTTAGTCCAAAGGTGTGAATATGTAAGAGAAATACTTTATATATATTTATATATATTTATGTTTACTTCAGATTTTATAATTATAATTTCTATAAACTTTCCACTGATTTACACAATCTTACTACCGTGTTGTCTAGAAGGTAAGGAAACAAAAGGTAAGTCACACATAAGTCGTTTGGAGTCGTAGCTCACTTCCGTAGCGGCTGAGGTGCAACTTTTATATTCATTTGGTTGTGACCGATTGGCCCGGGTTGACAAATTCCAGGTGTCGGTTGTCCGTTGCTGGGCGACGCCGATTCCTTCCCCCGCAACAATATATATATATATATATATATATATATATATATATATATGCTCTGATGACCTCTGTGCCACCATTAAACATACAGCAAATCCATCCAAAGCAGGGCCATGTAAATCTATGGGGAAAACTGGGGAGTTAAGGACCAAGCTGCTTGCTGCAGATTAAAAAAAAATATAAAATTAACAATTTAGCAGTAAGAATTTAATCTAATGAGACAAATGTTTAACTTTAATAAATGCACAGATGTCTGAAGAGAAAATATTGCTCCATTTTTGCTCAATTTTGAATTTTCATTAGCTGAAGAGACAATCAAGTTTATCTAATCTCTGATATTAATAAAATGGTATGATCGAGTGATTAGAGTATCTTACTCCTTACTTACTCAGGAGCTCATCTTATTGGGATTCAATGTTCAGATCATCCCCCTTTAATCTCTTAATTTAATCTCTTCTAGGTTTTCTGGAAGTAATCTCTCAGATCAGCATTGTGAAATTGTGTCATCGGTTCTACAGTCCTCAAACTGTGCCCTGAGAGAGCTGGATCTGAGTAACAATGACCTCCGGGACTCTGGTGTAAAGTTTATTTCTGATGGACTGAAGAGTCAAAACTGTCAGTTGGAGATACTGAGGTATTTAAAAACATATAAGTGATCATTTACAGTCAGTTGGTTGCAATGTTGTGTATCTGTTTATGATTTGACTCTGTTTGTCTGTAAATAATATGACTGTTGTGTGTGTTCTTCTGTGTTTCAGTCTTGCTGGTTGTAATCTCACTGCTCAGTGTTGTGAGAGTTTATCATCAGCTCTACAATCCTCAAATTGTATCCTCAGAGAGCTGACCCTGAGTAACAATGACCTACAAGATTCAGGAGTGAAGCTGCTCTCTGACGAACTGAAGAGTATAATTTGTCAGCTGCAGATACTGAGGTATTAAGAACATATACAATGTCATTTACAATAAGTTGTTCACAATGTTGATGTGTATCTGTAGATGATCTGACTGTTAATGTGAGTTTTATTCTGTTGTTTAGTCTTTCTGGCTGTAACCTTACTGCTCAGAGTTGTATGAGTTTGTCATCAGCTTTTCAGTCATCAAACTGTGCCCTGAGAGAACTGGATCTGAGTAATAATGACCTGCAGGAACCTGGTGTAAAGTTTATTTCTGATGGACTGAAGAATCCAAACTGTCAGCTGCAGATACTGAGGTATTTAAGAATATATAAGGGATCAGTTGATGTGTGTCTGTACATGATCTTACTGTGTGTCTTATATGTTCTGTCTGTGATTATCTGACTGTCTGTGTCTATAGACGATATGTGTCTAAACTATCTGTCTGTGCATAAGCTTACAGTGTGTCTGTAGATAAACTGACTCTGCATGTCTGTAGGAGATCTGTGTCTGATCTGTCTGTGTTTGTCTATAGATGATATTTGTGTGATCTGCAGATGCTCTGACTCTCTTTAGATGACCTGTGTGTGTGTGTAGGTGATCTGACTGTGTGTCTGTAGATGATCTGTCTGTGTGTGCACGTTTTTGTAACAAATTAGGAAATTTGTATAACAACATGGATATGGCATAGGTGAGGGTTCCTCAAATCTTACCCTGGAGGTCCGATGCAGTGCAGAGTTTAGCTCCAACCCTGATAAAACTCACCTACCTGTGTTTTCTAGTGATCCTTAAGACACTGATTAACATACTCAGGTGTGTTTGATTAGGGTTAGATCCAAACTCTGCAGTGCATCAGACCGCCAGGATAAGATTTGAGGAACCCTGGCATAGGTATTACAAGGAGAAATACTGATAAAATCACCTATAATTTGTCCAAATGTTCTTAGCAATGCATAATACTATGAATAATGTCTATAGATGATCTGACTGTGTTTCTGTAGGTTGGCTGGCTGTATGTTATCAGAGGAAGGCTGTGGTTATTTGTCCTCAGCTCTGAGTTCAAACCCCTCACACCTGAGAGAGCTGGATCTGAGCTACAATCACCCAGGAGATTCAGGAGTCAAGCTGCTCAAACGCAAACTGGAGGATCCAAAATACAAACTGCAGATACTTAAGTATGTCAAACACTAATACTGTCATGCCATGTGTATGAATGATGCAGATCTAAACTGATGTGTTTTTGCGTTTATAGTGTGGATCATGGAGGAGAGTACATGATGACAGCAGGACCACGAAAGTGTAGGTCTACAAACACAAACAAACACTAATACTCACCCATACACACACAGGTTGTTGTATTATATTACTGAGCTCTTTTTATTACTGAGTTTCTAAAGGATGCGCTGAGAGGAATAAAACAGAATTTACTTGAGAGTAACAACACGATTTGATGCATAGTTCGATCCAGTGAATGAGATTTTTCTAATAAGTAAAATTACTCATGCTAGTTATTATTGTTTTACTGTGATAAACTTTTAAAAACTGGTCAATTAATCTCAAAAGGAATCATTTAAAAAGGAATTCACTAACTTACGGGTGATCACTGAGTTGGCCAGCAAATCACTGAACGAGGCATATAACATAAACTCTGCAGTGGATATTAAAATCCATAATATAATTAAAACATTACTAATTAGAACAGCTACAAGACCGGCACTTTAAGACATTAACTTAGCACAAAACACAAGATTGTAGAAAGAGAGAAAGTGTGGACCTGAACAACCATCACTCATTTAAATAACCCTCACACTGAGCTCCTCAATGCGGCTAAAATTGATATTAAATGCACAAGTTCACCAGCTAGAATCTGGAGGTTGTACTTGCATTACCTTTAGTCAACCCTTTTGTTGTCGTCCTTGCAGAAAGGGGTTTCCACAGCTTGTTGATTGGCTGGAGGCTCAGTAGTTGTTCATGGTGAAGTATTGGACATTGGCTAAAGGTGCAGAGTTGTGAACTTATAGAAGTTTTAGGCAGAATGTTATAGTTTGAGGCGCCGCAGCAAAACTTAACATGAAACTAAAGTAAAGGAATAGAAGTAACAAACTAGATGTTTTTTCTTCTCATCGTGGCTAAGTGGCAGCTCAAAGGAATGGCACCCAAAGAAGCTAAAAAGTGTAGTACAGCTATGTTTGCTTTTGTCTTTATTTTCACTTAAGACTTTTATACTTTTATAATGGCTGTTATTATTCAATAAAACTGACAAAAGTCAAACACACAGACATCTTTACAGTTGTGTGATTGACATTTTTCTGTTCTTGTGTTCAGATGCCTGTGATCTCACATTGGATCCAAACACAGCAAACACTCGACTCATTCTGTCTAATGAAAACAGGAAGATCACATGTGTGAAGGATCATCAGCCATATCCTAAACATCCAGAGAGATTTGATGAGTTTCTTCAGGTAATGTGTCAAGAAAGTCTGACTGGACGATGTTACTGGGAAGTTGAATGGAGCGGATATAAGGCTGATTCATCAGTATCATATAAAGGAATCAACAGGAAAGGATCTAGAGACTCTTGGTTTGGATTAAATGAAAAATCCTGGAGTCTTTGGTGCTCTGATGAAGGATTTACTGTCTGTCACAATAATAACAGCACTGATATAACTTTTGTCCCTTCATCCTCTTATAGAGTAGGAGTGTATGTGGACGTGTCGGCTGGCACTCTATCCTTCTACTTCGTCTCTGACACATACACACTCACACACTTACACACATTCAACACCACATTCACTGAACCCCTCTATGCAGGATTTAGGGTTGATGATGATTCCTCTGTGTCTCTGTGTGAAGTAAAACAACAAATACACACACAATTGTAAATCCTCATCCTGATGTTCACATGCACACAAATTTATCAGATCTTACATCATTACATTTGTCTAAATTTTTTCCCCATTGCTTTCCATTGTCATCCAGAAGATCACCTCTAGATCAAACACATGCTGTTCTGGAGCTTTGTAAAATATATTTAATATGGTTGCTTTAATATTTATACTGCAAACTGATCATCAAATTGAATAAAAGTATATTTTTGCTGACTCAGCATGTGAACCTGTTTATGAATCGCAGATGTTAACTGCTGATAGTGACAATATTAATCATCAGCAGCAGCAGAATGAAACAGAGGCTGTTCTGTGCAAACATTTACACCATCGATGCAGAACAAAGCAGATCATGGTGTAATTCTAGCCTTTCAGGAGCTTCAGAGCTTTAGTCATTTCAAGCTTTAAAATGACATGGAAGGATGTTTTTGTTCAACTAAATTCAAATAAAGTGCACACATCCATATTAAAATGCACATCACATGGCTCATCGCACGTTTTGATTTAGCCAAGTTTGATGTGTCCCCAGGTTAACATATTTTGTTGACCCTGGAACAATATTTTAATGCAAAAATATGGTCTTGACCATATCTCTACACCTAAACCTACCCTTACCCATATTTAATGGCTAAAATCAGAGCAAAGATAGATGACTGTCAGTGATGTACAAGCACCAAACACTGATTGTAAGCCTAAACTTCCTCAAAAACTGTAAACTGTTTCTTCAAATCTGGCTAATCACAGTGTTGTCCCAGGGTCAAGATGTTAACCCTGGGACATGTTGCATTTGGTAAAATCAGGTTAGCATGGCTCAGAGGAGTGAATAAAGGGCTCCTGTAGTTTCTTTTAGGAAAGAATTTAACGATATAAACAGTCTTGTGTTACGTCATTTTGTTTTAAATATTGATTATTTTTAATATGAATGGATGTGCTTTATGAATGGACTACTTTTAGACTGTTGAACAAAAACACCCACCCATTATAAAGCTTGAAAGAGCCAGGACACTTTTATTTTAACTCTGATTAGACTCATCAAAAAGTCATATACACCTAGGATGCCTTGAGAATGAGTAAAACATAAAACCCCTTTAAACCCCTCTGGTCAGTTGGCCAAGTCTGTCTTGATTGGTTGCCACAAACAGGCTTTGACTTAGTTGAATAAACTAATCCTTTAAAATAAATAACCTTTCTTTAATCGTTTAACCATCTCTTAAAATGTAATATTTACTTTGTTTCCAATTGGACACAATAAAGCATGTTTTTTGTTCAACACACATTGGTTTTCACAGATTATAACATGCCGTGTTTCGGGAGACGTGTGTTTGAAAGAGGGGCTGCAGGAAATTAGGGCTGCAACAACTAATCAATAATTATCGATGTTATCAATTAGTTGGGCTGCTCAGGTTTCTTTGGACCGCGACTCACAGATTGCACAAATACACACAGATACACAGCCGCTCACGCCATGGAGGTTACAGAACCATCTGCAGGAAAAGGTGTGCGCCCCAAGTCCTCCAAGGTCAGGATTTCTCCGGCCGGCCGAAGGATTTATACAGTGGATCACAGATTGAGCCGGTGCGAGGCGAACACGACCGGCCTGAGCTTATTAGAATCATTAAATGCCTCTACGATAACCTTCACGCTATGCAAGACCGAGCTTTCATGGCATGGCAGTACCACAGTAATACATTTTGGTGTTACGGATGGTGAAACATCAGCAGGGTAACGTTAAGTAAAAACTGTATCTATTCATCGTGTAAAAGTTGTATCGTGTAAGTGCTTTTGTTTAGACTGTTAGCTAACTTCTGGACAGTCGCGCTAGATCTGTTCACTTGCTACTTGCTAGCATCACATTGCGCAATCACCTCATGAGCAATAGTGATTAGTTAAATGGCGCTACTTTCTTAAATTACACGGTGCGAATAACAGTAGAATATTACATTTAGTGATTGTCACTACTGGCTTTTTGCATTTCTAGTTTTTTTTATAGTCCACTACAGAGTTAACTTGTTAACTAGCTCATCTGTTTTCAAACGTAATTTACTGTGGCTTTACTTATGCATTTATCATTTTATTATACAAAATTACATTATTTTAACTGTTTATATCTTAACAACTGAATATGCCAGTGTATTTTTTAAACACTATACATATTATATACATATTTTGGGTTTCATTCTTACATGTGCATTGTATTTTATTGGTGCTGTATTGGTGAGATTAACAGTTTTGTTAAATTTTTTTTTGAACTGCCATCTTTGAAATATTAAGGATAGAAGCAAATTGACACTCACTTGTGCCAGTAAAGCTAGGATTGAGCCCCTTTTTTCTTGACTCAAACCCTTTCTTTTGACTGTTTTTGGCATGTTTAGTGTTTATTTTTTAATTTTATTTACTTTTGAAAGACTTTTTTTTACCACCCAACTAGTCACACTGCAGGAGGATAGTGTTGAATACAGCAGTGCATTTTATAATTTTCCCGTTAAATACAATTGGATTCAGGCTACGTTTACACTAACCTGGATAAATTTGAAAACGGCGTTTTCCCCTAAATACGCTCTGCATCTACACTATCATTTTCAATCGTTTCCGAAGACTTGATGTTCCACACTGAAAAAACTGAAAATGCTTACGTTCCTGTTCTGCGCATGGGTGAAACGTAAGATGATTTGATCTGCGTCATTTGCACCTGCCGTTTATTTACTTACATTACGTATTCTTTGAAGAAAAGCTATCCGGACCACAAACTGACATTAATCCTTAACAGGGCTGTCAAAATTGAGAGAATACAAAACAACTGCTGTACCATGCTGTCCGTCATCAGTTGAACTGGTCACATGACTGCATCATATGACTAAAATGCGTCATCGTTTTCGAAAGTCTCTGTTTTCACAGTCCACACTGCAACACGAAAACTGCGTTTTCTGAAATCTCCACTTTGGAGAAGTGTTTTTAGAAATAATCGTTTTCTGTGATAAAAATTCGTGTAAATTTTCGTGTAAATGAGAGGCCAAACCGCAGGGAAATATCTGCATTTTCCCTTTGTGTAAACGGCCTCAGGTGCTCACCAAATAAGTACCTCAATAAACAGAATGAAGTATGTTTGTGCAGAAATTTAACAAATACTGGCATGAAATGCTTCTCATACTCAGAGAGATACTGATTTAAGAGTAAATTGCAGTTGTATTTTTTTTTTCCCAGAGCTGTATATGATTTCATATAGTTCTACATCAAATTAAAGAAGCGTTTAGTTTTATCTGATTAATCAAAAAAACTATCGATTATCTAAATAATCGTTAGTTGCAGCCCTAATCCTAATATTGTGTTGGAGTCCCCTACAACAGCTTTAAATGGTCAGAAAACATTGTATTTCTCTCAGAATATGAACTTAATATTAGAATAATTTTGCAATGGCTCCAATATTTTTCGTTTGAATCAATGCAGATCTTAAAGTCTGTAAACCCCTCCCTTCCATAAGCCAACACTGGTCTGATTGTTGGCCAAGTCTGTCTTGATTGGTCGTCACAAACAGATTTTTTCATAAGGCTTTGACTTGTTGAATAAATGAGCTTTACACATTTTAAAATTATTATATCACTAAATTTCTGAAGAAAACTGACTGCATTCAGGAAATGGATGTCATTTTCATTTCATCTAGCATCTTGATAAATCATTGATTGAGTGCTGCTTTCTATACAGCGTTACCAGGGAAACCTAATCTCTACCACGACAACAGAACCACCCATTGGTAAAGAATAATTTTGCTTATATGGCGCCACAAATAAGGTGAAAGTCTGTGGTGACACTGCAGTCATTGTTAAAATGACAAGCGCACAACAAAAGGTTCTCATCGTCCTGCTGTGTATTTTGTGTAAAAAACACATTTTAGCTACTGATTCTTCATATCATCATCTTTCAGCTAGTTAATGTTTCATGTAATAAAACTTGCTGTAAACACTATTGAGAGTGATGATTATATGTTGCGATTAAACTTATTACAAGATTTTGAAGTTTTGCTTGTTTTCTGAGGGATGGTATCATCTAAAGCAGGGTTCCTCAAATCTTACCCTGGAGGTCCGATGCACTGCAGAGTTTGGATCCCACCCTAATCAAACACACCTGAGTATGTTAATCAGAGTCTTAAGGATCATTAAAAAACACAGGTATGTGAGTTTTATCAGGGTTGGAGCTAAACTGCAGTGCATCGGACCTCCAGGGTTAGATTTGAGGAACCCTGATCTAAAGTCTTCTGGGAGGTTGGCATTTTCTTTTCTCAGGTGTTCTGTCATTTCAGGTCTTTGTAAGGGCCGGATCCAGACTAAAGCTTGTCTAATTCCTAGTTACCTCGGGATGCTATTCCTGTGGCAGAAAATTAATCGTAGCTTCTGTTTCAGCTCGGCAAAAACTGATGTGTTCAACTTAATAAAAAGCATGAAAATGTCCTTTAATCAGAGGTAACTGAAGGACAAGGTTATGAGATGCATTATGTGAAAACTTGTCTAAAGAGATATCTCTTACTCTTTCCCCGCCAGCGTTTTTTTGAAAAGTTGCCAGCCACCGCCAGCATTTTTTATGATTTTCACTTGAATTTGACGGCCATCAGAATATAGCTATGCGTGTATTATAAATCCAAATAACGAATCAAGGATTTTATTCTATCTTGTGTTCATGTTTTATCATCACTTGAATGCAGATAGGTGTCATCATAAAAACTGAGAGAAAAAAATGCATTTATATGAAAGTAATTTTATCAAATTACTGCATTTTCAAGCAAAATACATTCAGATTCTTTCAACTGTAAATAATTCTATGAATTATTGAAATTGCATTCAGTAAACAGAACAAACAGGAGACACATGCACACGCACGCGTTTATGTACACACACGTATATACATATGTTTAAGCACACACACATTTCGGTTACATACCACATATCTACCTAAATACACGCTCACATACATACATATTCATATTGCTGGGTTATTGATCTATCCACAACTAGGGTTGGAACGGTATACTGGTATGGAGGTTTATCGTGATATTGGCATGTAAGATTATCATACCGTGCATGTTATGTTTGCATCAATATGATTTAATAACATATATCACATTGGTTACATACGGATGAACTGGATGCACAGTGTTTCTCACTGTTTTTCACTCTGTTACCCAAACAGTACAGTACACAGACCGGGAGTGCCCTCTAGTGGCCATGAGGTATTGTACATCAACACTCAAATACATTACATCTCCTCTTCTCTTAGATCAGTTACCCCCTTGTTGTTTTCACCTTAGAACATTAATTCCATGTAATAACAATTAAGTGATTACAAACAATAACATAACCATGAGTAATGGCAACCAAGTTCACATAAACAATCAAATACTAACTTCAATAGTATGTGCATGTTGAACACATCACATAAATAACAGTTAACAGCTTTACAGATCCAGTCTGTTAGGTGGTTTACGATTTCTCACAGGAAATCTTCTCCCATTCAAGGAAGGAGCAGTAGCTGGTGCAACAACCTCAGCTACATGCTGATCTTGGGCTTGGGTATGGTGTCATTAAATGTTAAAGACAGTTCTTGTCCCCTCTCCTCTAATGTTTGTGAGACACCACCTTCAGCCAGTTCCGCCTCCGCAGTCCCTGCGACTTCCGGATGACAGTCCAACATTTGATCTGCGTGTCTTCTCCAGTTTTGTGCACCGTCCACCTGAACAGTGTACGACACTGGTCCTGACTGCGAAAAGACAGTACCAGTTTTCCATTTTTCTCCCCCTCGTCGATAATCTCTGACCAGCACTGAATCACCAACACAAAAGTTTCTTTCGCATGGGAAGCACGATAAGAACATTGAACATTTTGTGCTTGCTCCACGGTCCCTTTCACACTTGGTTTCATTAGGTCCAGCCGTGTCCTCAATCTGCGATGCAAGAACAACATAGCAGGTGCTTCTTTTGTTGTGGTATGTGGTGTGTTCCTGTACTGTAGCAAGAAACGTAACGTTAAAATGTGCGATTAGATAGATAGACAGACAGATAGGTAGATAGATAGATAGATGGATGAATGAAAAAAAACATAGCTGTGCAGTAAATCAAATTGCGATGTGCGTGTCTGTGAATATACAATGCACAAACGCTGAGACAAAATCTAGTACACACTTTGATGCATGATGCTTGTGGTTTTTAAAGCGTCTGCTGTCTCACTCACTATGTGAAGACATGAACATATCCAGAGATACTCTGAGAGAACACTTAATGATTTTTTTTATGGTTTTATAATTTTATTAAAAAGAATAATCATCAAATACACTAACTGAAAACTCAAAAGGTGTTTAGTACAACCTGGCAAAAAAAAAAAAAAAAATATATATATATATATATATTAGCTTTTTTTTGCCTATGTTGTAATTTAGATCTCTCGTGTAGAGAAACAAAATTTGTTTTATTTCATCTGATTGCATTTTCAATAATATAATTTGTATTTAATTATAGAATCCAGACCAATTATATCAGTTAAAGCCACATATCAGTTCCTTTTACATCCATGTTGTTGGTTCATTATGTGGTTATATGTAGTAACATGCTATTTTTTTTACATGCTAATAGTAATCATGTTTATAATTCTGTTAATTCTTTAGAGTCAGACTACCATTGCAAAGACGCTTCCTGATCCACCTCAACCAACTGTCACAATGTTACTTGCAAAAGGAATCAAGTTAGATCCTACATCCAAACAAGCGAAGGAACAGAATCATGCTGTAGCTTATTTCATTGCTAAAGTAATGATGCCCTTTAGAGTAGTGGAAAAACCTGGCTTTCTCCACCTGATGAACAAGGCAGTCCCAATGTAAAAGGTACCATCAAAAACCTACTTCTCCACCAATGAAATCCCTTGCATGTACAAAGACGTAAGGTCCAGTGTTTAAGACCAGCTGAAGGAAGCTAAGTGGATTTCAGCCACCACAGACCTGTGGACCAGCAGAAGTGGAGGTGCGGAGCCATTCATAAGTTTAACACTGCACTATATCTCCTCAGATTGGCAGCTTAAGTGCCACTGTTTGGAGTCTCATTTCTTTCCATGAAGACCACACCGCAGAAAACATCTCCGATTTTTGATGTTTGAAAATATGCTCCAGGAATGGAATATTTCAAAAGAATATCTGTGCGGAATTACCACAGACAATGCAACAAATATGAAGAAGGCTTTTGCAGAGTTCACAATTTAAATCTGGCCATTAGCAAAGCCTTGAGGATCCAAACGGTTGAATCTGCTGTCAGGGCATGCAGACACTTGATTCAAGGATTTTCTTGAAGTTGGAGAAGAAAGAGAGAATAATAAAAAAAAAAAAACAGGCAGACCTAGAACTCCCTGAGCATTCCCTCATCCATGATGTGGTAACAAGGTGGGGATAAACTTATGAGATGATCTCCAGGTTCCTGGAGCAACAGCAGGATGTCTGTGCAGTCCTGGCTAGTGACAGTAGTACATGGTATTTCATGCCAAAAGATAATGAAATTGCCACTCTTGAGAATGTCAGTCAGCTCCTTCGACTACCACTATAATTAAAAATTCTGCCAGTAATCTTCACACTATGGGACAGCAAACACCCCCACAGTATTTGAGTATAATACAAAGTCATATTTAAATCTAGATTTATTTGTCTCTGAATGCCAGCACATATTTTGTACAGAGCGAAGGAAAGTTACTTGTAGCTCATTTTCACTACAAATCACTACAAATGAAAAGAGGCCTGATTTGTGTAGTAAAAACATTTTAAGTTATTGAAAAGTGAATAAATATCTTGCCAACTTAACTGAACTAGACCAAATCCTGTCAGAATAAATATTATTATACTGTAATTTCTACGTAGTGTTTTGGATAGGATAATGATATTACAATTTACCTGTTTCTGTTACTTTACTTGCTTTAGAGTTGATGCCATATATGCTTAGAATATGAAAGTATATGAAATGTTTAAATAATATTCATCCAATATTGCTGTTTGATTGCTAAGTTTGATTTCAGAACTTGAAACTTGATTTTTTTGTTTTATTTTTGCTTTGTATTGTAAGGACAAAATTAGCTCAAATATACAAATTAAAGTAAATCAGAGTCATTTAAGATTCTATAGGGAATTTGAACAGAATCACTGTTTTACAGTCGGTCTGCGATTCAGTGAACGAGCCGTATAACATCAACTCTGAGCTGGATATTAAAATCCAGATAACAGTGTAA
>JAUMHQ010000078.1:31157-51356 GCA_032361165.1 Enteromius paludinosus
CTGACTTTGTCTCGTAATTCTGACTTTATGTCTCGCAATTCTAACTTTATTTCTTGCAATTCTGACTTTATCTCTCGCAGTACTGACTTTATCTCTCGTAATTCGGACTTTATCTCTTGCAATTCTGACTTTATGTCTCACAATTCTGACTTTGTTTCGTAATTCTGACTTTATGTCTCACAATTCTGACTTTGTCTCGTAATTCTGACTTTATGTCTCACAATTCTGACTTTATTTCTTGCAATTCTGACTTTGTCTCGTAATTTTTACTTTATGTCTCACAATTCTGACTTTATTTCTTGCAATTCTGACTTTATCTCTCGTAATTCTGACTTTGTCTCGCAATTCTGACTTTGTCTCGCAATTCTGACTTTGTCTCACAATTCTGACATTATTTCCTGCAATTCCGACTTTGTCTCAATTCTGACTTTATTCTAACTTTATTTCTTGCAATTCTGACTTTATATCTCGCAATTCTGACTTTATTTCCTGCAATTCCGACTTTATGTCTCACAATTCTGACTTTGTCTCGTAATTCTGACTTTATGTCTCGCAATTCTGACTTTATGTCTCGCAATTTTGACTTTATGTCTCGCAATTCTGACTTTGTCCCACAATTCTGACATTATTTCCTGCAATTCCAACTTTGTCTCAATTCTGACTTTATTCTAACTTTATTTCTTGCAATTCTGACTTTATATCTCGCAATTCTGACTTTATTTCCTGCAATTCCGACTTTATGTCTCACAATTCTGACTTTGTCTCGTAATTCTGACTTTATGTCTCGCAATTCTGACTTTGTCTCGTAATTCTGACTTTATGTCTCACAATTCTGACATTATTTCCTTTATGGCTTCCGAACGTTACTGCAAGACATGCTCATGAAGTTGCTTGCCTGATGATGTTTCCCATGTCTCCAGCATCTCCTCTCCTCTGACTCTATTCATCACTGTCCAAACGTGACAGCTGAGGCGGGCTGTGAGCGCCGGTGCTGGGGCTGAAGGGCAGCGGTGGAGCAGGGCTCCCCGGGAGGAGTCTGGAGGCCAGCAGGTCCCTGTGCTGCGGGTGATGGCAGACAGGCTCCTGCTAAATGTGCTGGAGAGATGTAAATTGCCAGAGCGCAGCTGTCAGAAGGCAGTGTGCGGGGCTCTGCTTCTGTCTGCGTATCTGCCGCAGCGGGGCTCCCGCTGTGTGCTTACTTTTCTGTGCCCAAACCTCCTGCTCAGCAATTGTGCTTCACGTCCGGCCCATTTTTCTGCTGTTCGCTCTGCCTTCATCTTCGTCTGTGCTTCTCCTCTTCCTCCACGCGTCTGCTGGCGTGTTTCTGATCACCGGGTTCTCACCCGGCTCCGGTATCCATCATGAGCTGAGATTTTTAGAGCTGCTTCAGAATGTGTTTGAAGTTATACTAGTGAAAAAAGGTTTCTACTCAATCACACAAAGGTTGTTTAATTTAAGTGATTCGTGACACGTCACATGACAGTGGCGATGCAATACTGAAACTAGATTTTTGGAAGCATGGGTTTTTTGAACATTAGTATACGAGCTTTTGATTTTAAAAGCTTACACATTTAGATCTTAACATTTTTAGAACCTTAGGTTACGTGCCTTTGTTTTTAGAACTTTAGATCTTTAAAAGCTTAAATTTTTAGGACCTTCTACTTAGCGGCTTTGATTTTTAGAACTTAATATTTTAGAACCTTGGACTTTTAAGAACCATAGAATTTTACAAACGTACCTTTTTAGAACCATATGTTTTAGAAGTTTAGGTTTTAAGCTTACACTATTTAGATCTAGGGCTGCAACAACTAATCGATAAAATCGATAATTATCAATATCAAATACACACAGATACACAGTCGCTCGCGCAATGGAGGTTACAGAACCATCTGCGGGAAAAAGCATGCGCCCCAAGCCCTGAACGTGTCTAAGATGACGGTAACCTGCATGCTATGCCACACCGAGCTTTCATGGCACGATCTTTCCCGCTGCGCACCTCTCTGCATCTGCTCCGTTCACTGAAACACTCAGAAATGTTGCTTCTCTAAGGCCCCGTTAAGACTAGGTGCGTTTTCGTTTTAAAAAGCATACCTTTACGTGCATATCCCGGCGATTTCCACCCTCAAAAACGGACACTTTTGAAAATGCTGCAGACCCTGTTTTAGTTTGAAGGTTTAACACCAATGTAAAGAGGATCATTTTTATTCTAAACGCTGTTTTAAAAGGAAAACGCACCGGTGTAGATTCACCTAGGCTGCTTCAGGGAGTGTCTGCAAATTTACATCTCAGTACAGTTAGCTGCATCAGATTACAGTATGTGGACACATTAGGCTATGTGTAGCCTAAACAGGTTTGTGTCAGTAAATATAATAAGTAATATAATAATTAGGGCTGTCAAAAATAACGCGTTACCGACGTTAATTATTTTTTGTCGTTAATTACGTTAATTTTTTTAACGCATTTCACTCATGCAGTGTGACGAATTATTTGTCAAGAAAGTGGAACAACAATTACCTCGGAGTAACTGCACTCTGCATCAGTGACACGTGGGTACTGAAGTCTTTTACGCTGACTATATTCAAAACTGAATAGAGTCATTTTGCGGATTGTTCTCATTGCAAAGACAAATATTATGGTATGTTTCAGCTTGATTTAAGCCACCATTATTTGGCTGTGTTAATAAATAGACTTATTATTATGTATCTGTGTCCGGTTATTTATCTTTTGGTTTGCATTTCAGAAAAAAAATGGTTAGGATTCAGGTGTAGTGCAGTGATTAATCATGATTAATCCAGTGAAAATCCTGATTAATTTGATTAAAAATGTTAATCATTTGAGAGCCCTAATAATAATAATGTATACTTCTGACTTTATCCGATTAATCGAAAAATAATCGCCCAACTAATCGATTATCAAAATAATCGTTAGATGCAGCCCTATTTAGATCCTTTGATTTTAAATTCCTTTTTTATGTCTGACATATTTTGAAAGAACCTTGGATTTTTAGAACCTAAAATTTTGAGAATTCATTTTTTTCATTTAAGATTTTTATTGTTTGAAGTTTTTAGAACCTGAGACTTTGAACCTTACATGTTAGAAATTTGGATTTTTAGACCCTTAGATTTTTACATTTTTAGAACCATATATGAGCCTGTTTTTATGAGAACTTTACATTTTTCAAAGCTTACATATTTAAATCCTTAGATTTTAAAACATGACATTTTCAACCTTAGATTTTTAGAACTTTATATTTTAGAACCTTGTATTTTTAGAACCATTTTTAGAACAATACATTTTAGAAGTTTAGGTTTTAAAAGCTTACAATATTTAGATACAGTTTTTAAATTAAATTGAAAGAACCTTGGATTTTTAGAACATAACATTTTAAGAATCTTTAGATTTTATAACTTTTTTTTTTTAATAGAACTACAGGTCTACCTATATATACTGTATATACAGTATGTATGTATTTGTATATATGTATTGTCTAATAACCCTGGCGTTGTATATTACAAATATTGCTGGTTCTTTGTTAAATTGCTTTTGTTCCTCTTTTATAAATCACTTTGGATGTGCTAAATGCATAGATATATATGACTGGCTTCATGTCATTTCCAGGAGTCTTCTGGAGCTGTTTATAAGATTAGGTAGTTACTAGTTAAAGAGGTTATAGCATCTGTAACTATAAAAATAAAGTTTAGTTTGTGCAAACACATTTGTTAACTGCTGAACTGTGAGTGAAGAATGAAGTAAACAGAGTAATTCAGTCTGTATCTTTATTCTCACACTGTCTCATAGGCTGCTGTTAAACACAGTATCACATGGATGGGAATATGCTTATGGAAATGATATGCAGATGAGGCTATGCATAGCCAAATGAGCTCCATATATGGTGATTTTGTGAAGATGTGTGGAGGCATATATGCATATCTTCTAAAGGCAGTTTGGTGCAGATTCTTGCATACGTACTGTTTTATAAATCAGAGGACCTTTGTGCTTATGGAAAATCTGCCTTTTGTGCACACACAGACTTTTAGGATGAAATCTATGCAAAGTTGTACACAGACGGCTCCAGATGTTAGTCAAAAGTCTGGGCTTGCAGGATTTTTAGTGTTGCTATGCTCTTGATTTTATTTGCCCAAAATGACCTTTCAAAGCTGCATTGTTCAGCATCTGCACCATTTCACTTTTTTTTTTTTTTTTATAGTGGCTGATTATTTAATAGATAATTACAGTTTAGTTTGACAGCAGACTTGCTTCTTTCACATAAAGCATCAATAACAGACTTTTCTGGCAGTTTTGTTTTATTTTTCTTTTATTTTCACTTTTGTCAAAAAAAATTTCACGTCAGAAAAATATTTTGATCTTTTATATGAAAATCTTTAGCATAATATTGTTTCATAATAACTTTTATTTTTTTAACTTTGTGAAAATCTTAGTTTCTTAATATCGTAAAGAAATTTCTTAATTTTTAATCTTAATTAAATATTTAATTTCCTAATAAAACTTTGACGCTATTTTCATTTTTTGTCAGTTTTGATGTAAAATATTTAGATCTTTGACATTTTTAAATCACTTTATATGAAAATCCTCTGTAAATTAAGATCATTAACCTTTTTTGACTTTTTTGTAACGTTAAATATTGTTTCATAATCTTTGCCGCCTTTGTCTTTTTCACTTTATATGAAAACCTTCCATAAAATATTGTTTCATAATAAATCTTATTTTTGTTATTTTTTTATTTAAGTAAAAATAAATAAATTAAATAATGACTAAAAATGAAGCCAAAGATCAAATTTAAATATTTCCTATATTTTCTATATATTCGATCTTTGCCTTGACTTTGAGTAGTTTGGTAGTTTTAAGTAAAAAGGTTTTTTAATCATTGTTTCGTTATTTGCCACTTTACATGAAAATCTTCAGTAAAATATTGAATTTCCTAATAGATCTTCGACTTCAGTGTCAGTTTTGTACTGTTCTCATTTCTTAACGCGAAAATCTACAAGCACAGTATTTTGTTTCCTAGTAGATCTTTCACCTTTGCTTTTGTATCATGAGAGTTGAACACTGAGAGTGAATTTAATATGCAGGTTGTTGTCCCCTAAGCCGTCAAAGTCAAAATTTTCCCAGCGCAGGTCCCTCTCTCAACAATAAGTGCATTCTGTGACGAGCATCTGTACGGATCGCTGGAATTTTTGGTTCCTGTTTGTTTGTTTTCCTTGCGCGATCCCAGTAAACTAATCCATGGAGCGCTTGTTTACCGGAACGAAAGTGGGGGGGGGGAATCTAGAACACAAAAAGCAGCGGAGGGGAAAAACTTCCCACAGTGTCTCTATGGTAATCAGCAGGTGCCTGTGGCCGGCGAGAAGAAGTGAAGCCTTTCTTACGAGCGTGAGAAAGAGCGTCCGAGCCCTCCGCTCCCCCCCGCCTCCGCTCGCCCTCTTTTTTTCTCGTACGGTGGAGAAACCCGCCCCAGCGGCAACAGTGGTGTCTGCCAAATGCTCCCTCTGATCCAGCTGCAATGAAAATCACCACCAACAAAAGACGGGAAGAAAAGGAGAAAGGCAGGAGAAGATGGAGAAGCTGAGGAAGAGTTTAAGCTGCTGCTCGGCAATGCCAGGATCCTGGGACCGAACTCACCAGCAGACTTTGTCTCGGGGAAGAGTGAATTTGAGATTGATTTGAAGAGGCGTCTGTTACCTATATGAGGGTGAATGTGTTTTCTAATCGTATAAAAACTAATTCTTCAGGAAAGTAGTGAACAATACTTCTTGGTTAAAGAAGGGTTTTTTTCTCTTGCAAAATGTAGTGATTTTAATTACATAATATTTTATTTCAGCTTTCAACAAAATACATTATGCCCTACACTAGTTATGCACACATAACTACAAAAAAATTAAAAATAAAGTATATATATATATATATATATATATATATATATAAAAATAGTAATAAAATATATAGTAGTAGTAAAATATATTAAAAACATACAAAAAATTTTTTTTTTTTTTTTTACAAAAAAATTAAAAACAAATAAAATGAATAAAAACATTAACTTATGCACACAGTATATTTATGATATATTTAATGATATTTATTTTCTAAAGTACTATTTTTAGTTTAGTGTGTGTGTATATATGTATAAAAGTAAATAAATAAAATGAATAAAAATGTTATATATATATATATATATATATATGTATATGATACATTTGTGAATTTAACTAATGAAAATGTAATAAATTAAACCACTAGCTAAGCATTCAACAAAACAAATTTAGTCCTTTAATTTATTTTATTTATTTGCATATATTAGGCCTTTTTTCTGCATTTTAGCACTGGCTGCCCACCGATCCGATATTTTATTTTATTTTAGTTTACAAGAAACCACTAGCTGCAAAAGCCTCTAAGTTCTGGTAGTTCTCAGTGGCTTGAGGCTGGTGTTTAGCACATTTGAAGTGAAATACTTGATGAACATAAACTATGTGTGAAGGGCATTCGCTTAGATTCGTTTGCTTCTGAACTCTTCATATATATATATATAAGTGGGTTTTGTTGAACACTTAGCTAGGTGTGTATACACCATATATTAAGCAACGTAGTATTTTTATTTCTTTATTTATTTCTGATTTTGATATACTACTTTACCCCAGATACGCTGCAAGAGTATAAGATTATATTATATAACAGAGAAAGCAATGCCTCTGCGTTTTGAACATGAATCACATGTCTGTGTGTGCCTGGCTCCTGGTTAATGCGGGCCCCTGGGGACGGGCCCCTCCGCTGGAGCGCTGGCTCATTGATATGCAGGGGACGGCTCGGCCCACAGCTGCAGGATCCCGCTCCGAGGGAGGCCCAGGAAAAACCAACAAAAGAGCCTCTCCCCCCGATTCCCGGTGTCCAGAGACTTAATTCCCTAAATCCTGAACTCTCCTCCTCTGCTTCCTCCGCTCACAGCCGCTGAAGACTCCGGAAGTGTCCACGCCTCAAGCACAAATTATTCAGACACCAGATATCACAGTTAATATTTTGACACTGCACTCTTAAAAATAATGCTGATGCCATAGAAGCAGCATTTCTGGTCCCACAAAGAAGCATTTACTTTTATAATCTGAAGAACCTTAAAGAAGCTTTTGTGGAACAGAAAGGTTCTTCAGATGTTAAAGGTTCTTCATGGAACCATTTAGTCAAACAAGTTTCTTCCATGACATCGTGAAGTACCTTTTAAGAGTGCAAATACTATATATATATATATATATAATAGTATATGCTATAATAGTGTGTAGTTTATTTGTGTGAATGAGGATAGGAAAATAAGGTCAATCGTTACCGGAGCTTAATTATAAAAGACTGAAGTATCGATAAGCTCTGACGTCAACGGAACTGCAGGGGGAAAAAAATCCTATTTATTGCTAGATTATCATTACCTAGCATATTTCAACCTTTTCTAATTCGCGATAATGTTAAAGACATTTGCCTGCACTTGTTATTAGCACTCTCACGCTCGAATGGTCCGTCTGTTCCGCACATAGGTTCTAGTACAGAGCTCGCGCACGCACAACACCACAGCTCGCCAAAGCATCGGTTTTGGCCTTAAGACCCACAGTGTGCCATGATCATCAAGCCGCAACCCACTATATATATATATTAGTGGTGGGCCGTTTTCGGCAACAAAGTTGGGAGTAGGGATGGGTGATATGACGATTTTTGATCATGATTTATGACATTTGTTGTATTTTGAATCTTTATAGAAGGCAAAAAGTTGATCATACTGATGTCATCGCACACTCACACACACTCTGCAGTAGCATCAGTCTGTCACAGGTAGTGTGTGAGAAGCTGTGTGCTGTTCCTGGTGTGTATCTGCGTCACTGATCTGAGCAAAACAAGAGGCACGTGTAAGAAAAGTAGAAGTGCTGAGTGTGAGAAAGAGGAAGAGCTGAGAGTTTACAGAGAAAACAACAGAGCTGACCGAGACGAGGAGACCGCTCACATGACACGTGTGTGTGTGTGTGTGTGTGTGAACTCTAGGTTTTTAGACCTGGAGTGTATTGTCTGAGCGCTGCTGAATGTTTAGATCAGATTATCATTGAGCTGAACTTGTTTGAGAAACAGGAACTTGTGACAGACCAAACTTCTGTGTTCAGTGTTTGTTTGTGGATGCGGTCATACACACACACACACACACACTCACACACATCTGTCGGTGCCCGTCAGGACTGTGCAGTCTGTCTGAGATGTGCTGCGGTCGATGCAGCGTCTCTCTCACACACACTGCAGTAGTTTAGTGTTTCTGTGTGAAAGGTCCTGATGTGTGTGTGTGTGCATGTTGTACGCTGAACATACTGTCCTGAGACAGACAGACAGAGCACTTCTGGGCCTCTCACGTAGCACTGATCTCTATCTTAAAACACAACCAAGATACAAGAATACCTTGCCTTAATCATATTTTTGATGATATTTATATACTAGCACTTTGAGGCTTGTAAGATTTTTAACATTTAAAAGCTGTTTTTCTCACAAAGGCTAAACACTGTAATATTGTGAAATTTGATATAATAAAAAAATAATTTTAAAGATATATATATATATATATATATATTAGATTTTATATAATATCATTAATGTATTTTTATTTAATTTAATTTATATTTAATTATATTTTAAAATTTGTATATTTATTATTATGTAAAGCTAAAGCTAAATTAAAAATATTATAATTTCATATTTTATTTATTTATTTTAATTTTTTGTATGTGTCTTATTTTAATTGGCTTGGTTTTTTATGAATTATTAATTTAATTAAGTGTTTTATTGTGATTTTATTTTTGAAATAATTTATTTCCTGCATACCATTTCTATTTCAATAAATAAAAGTAACTTACTTTTATGTACTTTGACTGATGTTACAAAAAATATTAATAACACACACATTTAATATGTAACATTTTTTTACTTTTTTCTTTTGATCAGTTCATCCTTGATTAATAAAAAGCATTAATTTTGTCGTTATATAACTTTGTCATTCAGCAGATGCAAAGACGTATATAAACGAGGAACACAAACAGCCATTTGTTCTAATGTACATGCTGCACTTCCTAAAGTTAGTTGTTTTTGATGGCCAAAAGCTCTTAGCCTGCAGAAGGAGTTAGAGCGAGCTGCATCCCGTCGTGCCATGATGAAAAATGGCAGCAGGCGTAATAACATATTGTGCATCTGCTGTGGATGAGAGTCTTAAGTACACGGGGCTGAAGGACAGATGTTGTGCTGTTTGCTCTGCTCCTCCCCGGTTGTTGTGAATCAGGTGGACTCATTTGTAATGCTTTAGCTTTATTGAAGCTCTGTAGCTTCGCATCCACAGAGAGAGAGACGCTCTGGAGCGCTGCTCTACTTTCAGCAAACTTACAGAGACACACACACACACCAGCTATAAGATGCATTTCATGGTTTGGTAGATAGTTATTCATTGTTAGACTGTACTAGAAACGGTCTTATTACACCAGTGATGCCCAAACATATTTATCAGCCGAACGCATCTGAGCTAAAACAGCTCTTTAGAAATCACTCCATTCTGTGTACTTCCCCTTTAAATCTTCACGAGCTCCGCTGACTCCGCCCCTCTTTTCCAAATCGCTCTCGGAGGATCTTTTATTAGCCGTATTCGTAGTGAAACTTGCTAATTTGCACATTATTAGGAAAGGAGATTTGCAAAGATTCATTAAAAGACATTATACTCACTGCTTCTGTAGGTGTGGCTGGATCATGAATGATTCGCATGAACATAAATGCATTTCGGTTGATCAAGGACGAGTTCCCCTTCATAACCAAACGTAACGCTAATCTTCCGCGTCTTCAGTCTCTCAGATGTCGGGGTAAATCACTACCGCTATGTTCATTAATACATTCAACAACAAAACACCTTAATCTCTTAGGAGTCTTGCTTGTCTCTGCGTCTCGGTCTGATGACGGCTCACTCAGGGCGGCTCTGAGATAAGACACCAGTTCAGTCTGTGTGACACGCTGCTGTCAATCAACAATTGTGGGAGTGGCCTCTGTCAGTGTGACGCCACACCGACGTGCATTTAAGAATGGCATGATTTCAGAAGGCGGAAACCCAACCTGTACTCACACTCCCAACATGAACTATAGATTATGAACTATAATTTTACATTTTGTGATTTAAATAATTTTTTGTAAATGCTTTTAACTTTATTTCAATTTCACATTTTTTATGAATGAAATAATTTTAAGCAATTTTAAGTTGTGTTTTGTCAGTTTTTAATCTAAAAATATTTATTGTACTTTTATAATATAAAAGTATATTTTTATTTATTTATTCTATTTATTAAAATGTTCTTAATTTTGATTGCTTTTATTTGGATTTTTGCATTCTTACAATTTTAGTAATTTTATTTATTTTAATTTGTACCTTCTTATGATCTTAATTATTTTATTTTTTTAATTTGTGTTGTATTTTGACTTTTTATTTAAAAAATATTAATTGTAAAATTGCATTTCTACTATTTTATCATTTTTTTTAATAATGGTTTTCTTTGATTTGCTTTTAAAAATATTTATTAGATATATTATTAGATTAGATAATTATTAGATCATATTTATTCTTATGATTTCTATTTTTGATGTAAAATATTTATCATTTAACTTGATAAAAGTTTTTTTTTGCTGCAATTTTACATTCTTATGATTTTAACAGTTTTAGTAAGTACAGTATTTTGCCTTCTTTTATTTAAAAAATAAATGAATCTGACATTTTATATAAGCCTTATGCAAGGCGACTTTGTGTTCGTTCTAGCTGCTGTCCATGAAGTCCACAACATATTTCATAAAAAGTTTTCTATTCACTAGCGTTGTCAAACAACACTGAACATCTTAACTTGCTCATCATCATGTGAGCGGCGGCCCTGTATAAAAAGCAGGCGTTCTCTTGGGAAAGCTGAAAGCGATCAGAAGTTAGTGTTTGGCAGCAGGGTTATGAGTTTAGATGACAAATGCATGTGTAGTTGCTCTGTTACGGGCCAGTCGCTGCTCCTCTGGTCTGTCACAGCTGAAATGAGCCGAAAGCCGCTAGAAATCAGCGAGACAGACGTTTGCCGTGACACATCCACACTTTAGTGACAGAGGAAATGGGCCAATTAAGGACAGCTTGCTCAGACCCTGCATGGGGTTAATATTCAACTCCCGTAATTAAAAATAAATTACACTTTTCCTGGATAACTATTCAAACTGTCTCTGTGTTTCTGACGTGCTGCAGACTCTCTCTCTGTTTTTTCATTTCCAATTCCGCAACATCTGGTGCAGTGATTTCTGCACCGTCCTCAGCACAAATTGATTTCGCTTTTGCAGAACACAGCAGCAGCTTTCGCTCGCTCTCTCTTTCGGATACCGAGGTGTTTTGCTGTTGTCATGCTGTTGTTCGAAGCTCAAACAAGGTTATTTTACGTCTAAATTTAGATGTGTTGTGTGCTTGAGTCATTCTTTCATTACTCAGTTAAAGTCATTTCCTAAAGGTTCAGTCTCGGTTCAGTACAGATCTTTAACCCTGAGAAGCTTGTCATGTGAAACTGTCATAGAAGTCAGAAAGTCTTTCGAAACAGTTTATTAAAATATGAACATATTATGAAGTTTGCGTATGTGATAAATCAGGCTTTTGTGGACCATTTAGTCAAACCTATGACATAAAAACCAATTATGAGATAAAAGCTGAAATTAAAACATACTTAGTCATAATTATGAGATAAAAAGTCTTTCTGATGACACAATATTCCGTAATTTTAAGAAAAAACTAAATCATACTTTTGAGATAAAAATGGATAATTATGAGATAAAATGTCACAATCATGACATCAAAGCTGAATTTTGAGATAAAAGTAGAAATTATGACATATTAAGTTTTAATTAAGAGATAAAATGTTATTATTGTGAGATGGAACGTATTTATGATGACACACTAATTCATAAATTTGAGAAAAAAGTTGAAAAAGTGATAATTATGAGAAAAAAGGTCAAAATTGTGACATCAAAGGTAGATTTTTGAGATAAAGTAGAAATTGACATACTAAGTCTCAAATAAAGTCGTAATGAGTCAAAATAGAGATAATGGGTCATAATTACGAGATAAAAAGTCTTTCTGATGATGCGCTATTCCATAATTTTGTGAAAAACAAAGTCATATTTTTGAGAAAAAAATGGATAATTATGATATAAAATGTCACAATCATGACATCAAAGCGGAATTTTGAATTATGACATACTGAGTCTTAAGTAAGAGATCAAATGTTATTATTGTGAGATGGAATGTAGTTATTATGACACACTAATTCGTAATTTTGAGAGAAAAAAAATTATTATGACACAAAGTAACAGTGATAAAAATTGTGACATCAGAGGTACATTTTTTGAGATAAAGTAGAAATTATGACATACTAATCTCAAAGTCATAATTATGAATCAAAATTATGAGAAGCCATAATTTACATGTTAAGTCATAATTGAGATGAAGGGTCATAATTTTGAGATAAAAAGTCATTATCATTAGATAGAAAGTAACTATTATGACACAAAGTCATAACTTTGAGATAAAAAGCCCCTACCAAGTCCCTACCCTAAGTGCATTTTTAGATTAAAACGTCAATATTATGAGATAAAAGTAAAATCTATGAGGTTGTGTCATGAGAAAGGCAATTAAGTTATGAAAAGTCATAAGTATAACAATCATAATTTGAGGTAAAATGCAAATCTATGACAAAAAACATAATTTTGAGCTTAGATGAAGAAGGCTGCTTTTTTTTGCTTTTACTCTGTTAATATGAAATAAAAGGATGGAATTGTCTGTATTTATTGATGTTGGTGTCTCCGTCTCACAGGAGAGTATATAAAGACGTGGAGGCCGCGGTATTTCTTGCTGAAGAGTGACGGTACGTTTATCGGTTACAAGGAGCGACCGCAGGACGTGGATCAGCTGGAGACGCCCCTAAACAACTTCTCTGTGGCACGTGAGTCTCTCACAGACCTGTGTGTGTGTGTGTGTGTGTGTGTGTGTGTGAGTGAGAGTCAAGAACTAGTGCAGTACTTGTGCTCATAATGTGCCTTCTGTAAACTGCATAATAATGAACATTTCAAGGGGTATTATATGTTTTTATGATCTGTGGTGTATGTTTGCTTCAGAAAATGGTGTGCAATTTCCTAAATAAATACATTTTTAACAATATTTTGTGTAAAACAAACAAAAAGAGACATGAAAGTCTTGAAATGGAATTAACAAAATTGTTTTAGCTGGCAATTCTGGCTTTTTTGTGCCTGAACTTTGAGAAGTACAGTCAGAATTACAATAAAAAAGCAAGAATTGTGAGAACTCTGACAAGCGTGTTTAAAAAAAATCAAAAAGAAAAGTGCAACTTTGTTACATTTTTTGTTGAATCAGACTTTTTGTTCTTGCATTTATGAGTTCATATCTAGCAGTTTAGACTTTCTTTCTTTACAATGTGCAATTTGACAAACACATTGTCTGAAATGTGAAATATAAAAAAAGTTAAGAATTTGGAGATTTGAAGTTGCATTTGCATTTTTGACACATGAACCTAGAACATTTTAAGACATCAAAATTTCACATTTTAAAATTCCATGGCAGAAAGAAATTGTAGGTTCATTTTTATGGACAGAAATGAAAAGCAAGAATTAGATATATTGTAAATCTAAAACTGATTTCAGTGTATTTCATGCATGCTTCATTTAAATATATAGTAGGTCATTTTATATATAGGTTCTTTTTTTATTAGTGAATTTTAGACATTTTGTTTGATGAATGACATTAAATGAGTTCATTAAAGGCATATAAAAGTAAAGTTGCAGCAAAGTTTTCTCAAATAGATGGAAATGAGAAACAATAATTAAATATTGCTGACTTCAGGGCTTTTCATGCATGCTCAATTATGGTTAATTTGCAACATAGTAGGTAGTATTATTTGTAAGCTATTTTATAAATAAATTATTAGACATTTTGTTTGATAAATGACACATTAAATGAGTGCATTTTATGCATGTAAAATTAAAGTTACGGCTACATTTTCCTAAATCAATGGAAATGAGAAGTAAGGATTCAATATATTGTAAGTGTATTTCATGCATGCTTAATTTAAATATAAAATTACAGGTTAATTTGCAACATGGGAGGTAGTTTTATTTCCAAGTTATTAAAAAATATTGTGCATATTAGACGTTTTGTTTTGATCAATGACACATTAAATGAGTGCATTATATGCATATAAAACTAAAGTTGCATCACAGCTTTCTTCAATAGACGGAAATGGGAAGCAAGGATTAAAAGTGTTGTAAATATAAAAGCAATGGCGGTGTATTTCGTGCATGCTTAGTTTAATTGATTATGCATGACCGGACCGGACATTCTTCTTGCACCAGTTTCATCTGACCTCCATCAACTCGAACAGTTTTGTGTTTCCTCCAGGGACGTGCAGAACATATTAAACACATCGGGCCAGTCGCACCTCAGCAGAATTGAGCGAAGAAGCCCCGCCATCGCTGCGCAAACTGTTGAGATGATTGAACAGACTAATTAGACAGCCATAATGTTTGTTCAAGAGAACGCTTCCTCCCTGACACTTGTGAAATATAGTGGTTATTAAGTGGCTGATCCTCATTATTTATCTCGCCGCTGATGGAGGCTCGGGTTGAAGCGTTGGATCTCAGTGGTGGTCTCACCCGGGTCCTCCATCTCGTCGACAGGCCGTTTGTGGCGTCTCTTACGTGACACATGTCTCTTCCACGCTCGCTCCTCGACATATGTTCTCGGGAACGCGCTGGCAGAATCGCTGCTGGATATTGGAGGCGATTGTGCTTTGTGGCGCTGAAAGCATAAGTTTTCCTCTTCGAGTGAGCACTTTTGAGGGCAGAGAACACAGACGCAGCTCATTTCAGCTGCTCTCTGAGGAATAAGACGTGCGTTTGAGTTTTTTAGCTAGTGATGACATTCCTGTTTTGCTCGGACACGGGATCGCAGACACGTCCGTGAAAGGAAAGCAGAAGCGGGATTTATCCAGTCAAGTTATCGAGTCAAGTTTGCAACAACTGTTCAGATCCAAAACTTCATTTCTGACATCGCAAAACACCCTTGTGTGCAAATGTGAGGAGGAAACAACATATTAATGAAAAAAAATGACAACAAATGTGAATAAAATAAAAAAATTATTTAAATTTTCCAATTTAATTTTTTTTTTATTTAACACAATAACATTGATCAACATGCATTTGTTGAT
The DNA here is from genome assembly GCA_032361165.1 of Enteromius paludinosus. Taxonomy (NCBI): domain Eukaryota; kingdom Metazoa; phylum Chordata; class Actinopteri; order Cypriniformes; family Cyprinidae; genus Enteromius; species Enteromius paludinosus. Next base: position 46,448 of record JAUMHQ010000078.1, read on the forward strand.
TGATTTATTTTATTTTTTATTTCCCTTGATCTTTAAATAGAATTCAACAAAACAAAATTAAATAAAAAATAAATGATGCATGTATGTATATAGAAAATAGGTAATCAAATAGTATATATAATAATAATAATAATAATAAAATAGATAAAACTAAATAAATAATGAATGTATGTATATAGAAAATAGGTAATCAAATAGTATATATAATAATAATAATAATAATAAAATAGATAAAACTAAATAAATAATCAATGTATGTATATAGAAAATAAATAATAATATAAATTATTAGAATTATTATATTTTGATTTATTATATTATATTATTATAATAGAGTATATAAAATAAAATAAATATGTAAATAAAAGTTTAGGTTTAAGTACTAACCCAAACTAAATATACTGAATCTAATAAATAAAAAATAAATATAAGAAATCTAAAATATGAGATAATGCACAGTAAAACAACTAAAACTTTAAAATTAAAATCAGAAAATCTAAAAATCAAATTTGATTCAAAATATTCAACCTTTAAATCTGACCAACTTCTTAGATATAAAACGTCATTTCTAACATTGCAGAACATCCTTGTGGGTAAATGTTAAAATAACATTTTTAGATTTTTAAAACGTTGATTTATAGCCAGAAAATGAGAACAACTGTCATCGTGCAGAATTAATGAAGGCACATCATTAATATATGCTCATTTAAAGTGGTCTAATCATCTTCTGCCATGAGATTTGTGTTTTTAAGATGCCGTGTCGAGTCAGAAACGCTTTAAAAGTGCTTTTAGAAAGCGTTTTAGAAGCGGCGAGTGGAAGTGATTTTCTGTTGCACGCTGTCAGTAGGTTTTAGCCTGTATTAAAGTTGTTGAAGTGTGTGTAAGGTTTGCGGTGAGAAGCGCAGTGCACCTGTTCTCTGCTCCCTACTGAGTGTGTGTAATGTAGTGCTGGAGAAGCTCTCAGATAAAGATAAATGATTGCTGCCGTCATTTCTCTCGCTGTCCGTGTCTCTGGTGTGGTTTTCCCCGGATGTGTCCAGAGTGTCAGCTGATGAAGACGGAGCGACCCAAACCCAACACATTCATCATACGCTGCCTGCAGTGGACCACTGTCATCGAGCGCACCTTCCATGTGGAGAGCCCCGAGGAGCGGTCAGACACACACACACACACACACACCTGTATACCTGCTTCTTATTCACTCTATATGTGCTGAGACATTCAGCTTCATTTACAGAGAAACTTGTGTGCAAGAACCAGGGTTACAAGCCATACTAATGCATTTACATCACTTCAAATAAAGTAAACGTCACCTGAAATTATATATATATATACACCTCTAAGTAACCTAATACTAAATAAAAATTCTAAAATTAAAAAAAAACAGACAATAGGAGGGGAAAAAATCAAACCCTGGCAGGCACATTAAACTTTCACTTAAGGCTTCTCAATTATGGCAAAATTATGAGATTTCTTTTGGTCAATATTGAGATATTCATGACTGAGACGTCATGCATTTAAGTGTTTTCTTCTTTTAACTTTAAATATGATTCAACATGAAAAACAAAATAATAGTAAAAATCTAAATTAATTCAACTAAATAAATACATTAAATTTATATGTGTAAATATTTAAATAAATACATTAAAAATTTGTTTGGAAATAGCATGTATTTGTTACAAGTTTTTTTTTTAAGAAATCTTGAATTTTCTGTGAACAAAAAATATGTGTAAATTATAGAAATTAAATTATATGTAAATATATTTAAATAAATTATATATAAGCGCATATTTAATTTCATATAATTTAAACAAAAGATTTTAACAGTAAAAAGGGACAACAAAAGGCATTATGCATACATATATATATATATACTTAATAAATTTAAACATATATATTTGGAAACATTTGTTGAACATGTAAAAAAACTCTAAAGTCTAAAAACAAGAAAAAAAAAATTTAAATGCTGCATTATAAAAAAAATTATGCATTATAAAAATACATTTTAAATACAGTATATAAACATTTCAATTACTTTATATAAATATATATTTGTAAACATCATGCACTTGTTAAACATAAAAAAAACAACCCAGGATTTTCTATGAACTTGACATGTCCTTCAAATGAGAACAAAAAATAATAAAAGAAAAAAAATAAGTTTGAGTGAAATTAATTAGATAAATGCTGCTGAACTGAACATACTCACAGCTGATTATATCCAATAGCACTGGTTTGTTTGTGTTGTTTTAGGGAGGAATGGACCAAAGCCATCCAGACTGTAGCCGACAGTCTTCAGAAACAAGAGGAGGAGATGATGGACGCGTCTCCAGATCACATGGACATGGAGATGTTTCTGACCAAACCTCGTCTCAAAGTGGTGCTTAACACACGCTATAATAACCACAATCAACACAATAATCGCTTGTCTGCTTCACTTCACGGGGCCACTCACAAAAAATATGAAAAAATGAATGTAGACTTTTATCTTTCATGACGCTATGTAAAAATGTCTATAAATTATGCAACAGTATTTTTTCACATAAATCCCCTCGCTGGTGTTTCAGCGGTGGCATCGGGTCAGGGGTCAGAGGTCAGGGGTTTGCTGACTGACGGCTGATGTGTGTTTCAGACTATGCACGACTTTGAATACCTCAAACTGCTGGGAAAAGGCACTTTTGGGAAGGTGATTCTGGTGAAGGAAAAAGCAACGGGGAGATATTACGCCATGAAGATCCTCAAGAAAGAAGTGATTGTAGCCAAAGTGAGTAGAAATCTGAAAAACTCTGTTACGTCTGCCGTGCAAATAAAGATCTTCAGAGACAAATGTTACAGAAACATATATTTTTATGGAATATCACAGTAATTCAGTAAACCTCTGTCTTACATCATGCTAAAATATGTATTTCCAAAATAATAGAAATTGATATTTTTCAGTTGCTTGTGTTTTAAAAGATCTGTTAAATGTAACATTTATATTGCATTCATCTGAATGCCACCATTTTTTATGTAAGTTAAACTGATCAGACGTTTATTAAAAAAAATGTAATTTAACCAGAATCCAGAAAAAGTAAGATAGAGAACATTAAATATGGGAAAAATAAAACGGAAAATGGATTTCATAGGGCTCTGAAATGTAATCATTATTAAATTGTACTGTTGTGGTTTAATTGTCAAGATTTCAAAATAAAACACATTTCAGAGGGAACTTGTTACAAATTGTTGTTAAATTGTTTCATTTCAATTAATTAGACACGCTTTTGGAATAAAATTAAGAAGCAGAATTCAAAAAAACAATCTAGTAAATTTTATAAATTGTGTTTAATTTTTGTTAAACTTTTAATTAATTGTTGTTAAAATGGTTTCATGGTTGCAACTGAGTTGGCATTGGATTAATAATAAAATATAATTTTAATAGTTAAAATTAAATAAAAAGTTGAAATGGAAAAAAAACATTTATAAATATAATTTATATAAGTCATTTAATACTCAAATAAAATTTTCACGAGACACTATGCAGGGCCTTTTATTTTATTTTTTTTATAAAATTTTTTTTTAAATATGTATTTTGATGCACTGTTCATAGTAGAGAAGAATATTTAGTGTCTGAACTCATTCAGTAAATGATGTTTGTGTGTGTGTGTGTTTCAGGATGAAGTGGCTCACACACTCACAGAGAACCGTGTGCTGCAGAACTCCAAACACCCCTTCCTCACGGTGAGACACCCTCCTCTTCCTCTCAGTCTGTGGTGTGCTCTAAGAGCGTCTGGAGGCAGAAGAGTAACTCCTTCAGTCACGACAGACGTTATTTTTCCACATGTGGAGCAAAGATCGCAATCAGAGAAAACTTTATCAAACTTATTCATTTTTTATATAATTGAACTGTTACTGTAATAAGTGACGAGTGATTCCTCAACATTTGTGTGAACAGAAACATTATTAAAACAAGATATGTTCACTTGAGATGCAGAGTGATGTGCTGTGTTACAGATTTTTCCCTAAGAATTTATGAAAATTAAATGTTTATGCTTAAACCTGTAAATATATAAATAACAACCTGCCGCTGGTGTCAGAAAAATAAACATGTTCTCTTTGAATTTAGTTTGTTTTTCTGACTCCACTGCTACGATTTAAGTACAAACACACTCTGATCAATTTAAAAAAATATATATAATATATCATTATACACACAAATTTATATAGATTCATGAATGTTTAGATTTTATAAAAACAACATATATATATATTTTTTTTTTATTTGTTTTTTTTTTATAATTTATTAGTATTTGATACATTGTGTTTTTATCTTATATATATATACAGTATAAATAAACATATATATATATATATATAGACACTACCAGTCAAAGGTTTGGAAACAGTAAGATTTGTAATATTTTTTAAAGATGTTTCTTATGTTCATCAAGCCTGCGTTTATTTGATCAAAAATCCTGGAAAAAAAGTAATATTGTGAAATATTTGTACCATTTCAAATAATGGGTTTCTGTATGAATATAATGTAAAATGTAATTTATTTCTGTGATGCACAGCTGAATTTTTGATAATATGCTGATTTATTATTAGAATGATTATTGTATGTAAAGTTGTGATGACAGATATTTTTTCAGGATTCTTTGATGAATAAAAAGTTATAATAATATAACAATATAACAATTTCTTTCAAATAACAAAAATAATAAACATTTACTGACCCCAGACTTTTGAATTATATTGTATATTGTTAGTAGGGATGCAACAATACAGTTAGCCTACGGTTCAATACATACCTCGGTTTTTTAACACGGTGTTCGGTTCGGTTCGGTTCTGATGGCTGACACATAACGTTTAGTGTTTTTTTGTTATTCTATGTTTAGGCAATTGGAACAGTAAGAGGTTAAGAAGAAAAAAA
>JAUMHQ010000078.1:61508-76422 GCA_032361165.1 Enteromius paludinosus
CATCAAGAGTGTTTTGGAAACATAAGGTACTGATGTCATACGCGCGTGCGGACTGTTCAGTATGACTCATACCGATCGGTGCGCACGCGCAAACCGAGCCAAACCTATATCCTTATAAAAATCCTGGCCAGGCAGCGTCCGGGGAAAATGGCACGTATGGTCACCCTACTTAGAGTTAAACAGTGGACTTTTACAACTTCTGAATCCAATAACACGTTTAGCTGTTGCTTAGCATAAATCATTGAATCTGATTAGACCGTTAGCTTCATGCTAAAAAATGTTGCCTCTTCTTGTACTATACCGCAATATTTGCCAATACTACTTTTTGTTTGACCTAAAATGAAACAATAAAAAACAAATAAAATTGTATGTGCTAAGACCGCCAGAAAAGTCTTTTTTTTTTTTTTTGATATAAAGCTGTTTTTTTCTGTTTAATTAAACAAATACATTTTTATTTGGCAAATAAAATTATAAATTTGTTGTAATTAAAATTTTAATATTTAACTTCTTTACGTTTTTCGGTTAAATTAATCAAATAAAACTATAAAAATATATATATTTTTATAAACACCATGCTTTTTTTTTTTTTTTTCATTTAATTCATCAAAGTAATTTTTATTTGGCAAATTAAAATTGATAAAATAATACATTTGTTTTAATTTAAAATAAAATATTTTACTACTTTAAAAAAAATATATATATATTAAATATAAATATAAAAAACTAAACACCATTTTTTTTCCATTTAATTAATCAAATACATTTTTATTTGGCAAATAAAAACTTCTAAAATGATACATTTATTGTCATTTACATTTTAATATTTTACTTCCTTATATTGTCTTTTTAACCTTAAAACTAAATACCAGTTTGCCAGTTGTTTTTGTATGTGAAATATTTATAATGGCCACAATGTAATAGTTTTTTCCTTTGGTTTTATTCAAAGTGCCAGTTCACCCAAAAATGAATCCTGTCATTATTTACTCTCCCTTAAGTCATTTCAAACCTGTATGAACAGACTGAACCAAAAAAAGATGTTTTTAAGAATGTTAGGAACCAAACAGTTGACGGTACCCATTGACTACCACTGTATTTTATTCCATACTATGTAAATCAATGGGGACTGTCTTGTTACAAATTAGTGCCGTAATTAATATATCTTGATATATAGGCCTAAAAAACACCTGTGTTGTACATTTATCTTGTGAAAGCATAACAGCATAAATCAGATATTTTTCTGAAACTTTCTGTCAGGTCAGAGGAGTGTGTTAGAACTGATTCTGCTTGTGTCTGTGTGTTGATCAGATGACAGTATGGAGTCGTTCGATAGCGAGAGGAGGCCACACTTCCCACAATTCTCCTACTCGGCGAGCGGAACGGCGTAAACCAGCATCACAAAAACAGCACAACCGCTCTGAGATCATACGCTCAGCAGCACTGCACCACGTCTACCGCGCCTGGATCTGTGATGTTTGTGCGCTCCACGTTGCTTCTGTGGCCTTTGATTTCATGTTTTCTGTGGATATGAGAGGGAACACTAACATTTCCACTCAAACTGCCAAATTAATACAGAACTGATTGTGTAGCACTTCTTTAATCCGGAAACTAACGGCATGCCAAATATTACTGCATTTACATTCAAAAAACGCCATTTTTAGGAACTGACCGATTCAAACATACATAAAAAGCAGCTTTTACACAAACATCTAGAATGTAATTCTGCTAGATTTGTCATTTACTCATTTTTTTTCTCGACCGAAGTATTTTCAGACTAAATTTTTCGACTTGCATTTGTGATCATTTGCATCGAATGTGCAATATAGTAGAAATGTAGATAAATTATTTTTTTGTAATTATTAAAATTACTGAATTCCACTTAATGAGAAATTAACTTATTAAAACCTCCACCAATGTAGTAAAGGAGCGAAAGCTGTCCAGAACATTTCTGAATCATATTTCAATCGAAATGCTTTAAGAAAATGAAGCCTGTTTTTAGGACCAAAAACGCTGGAAGAGAATAACGATAGGTACAAATCAAATGTATGCATGAGAATTTAAAGATTGAGTTGAAATGTTTCACTAATCCTAATTTATTATATGATGCTGTTTTATCAAATTATCTCTTAATAAAAACTGGCTGTTTTGTTTTTTTGCGTGGTACCTTTACATGTTTGGCATTGAATAAATTATTTTACATTTCATAACTATTTTACCGTTTAGAAGATATGGAAGCACGTTTCTACCATGCAATAAAAAAAGTTAATTGGCATGTTTTTATCTTATATATCTTAATTCTGAGTCTTTTTCTCACAACAAATCTTTTATTCTCGTAATTTTGAGGGTGAAATAAATCTGAATGGCAAGATATAAAATATATTAAAATATTTGAAAAAATGTTGCAATTACCTTTTTATTCTGTATCATTGGGGCCAAAATGTGTGTAAAAAAGAAAAAGAAAAAGGTCAGACAGAAAGAAAGTCAGTCCAACGTCCAAATTATGAAAAAATAATTATGATGTTACCTGTAAAAAAAAAATAAAAAGTGTATTAATTGGTGAAACAAGCTTCCATTTAAAAGCCATTTAATAGTCATAATACATTTAAAATAAATATAATGGAGGATGCTACAGGGGCATGTTGTCACAAGAGCTCAAAAAAATATTCATCCATCCTGATGAATGCAAGATTCTTAAATTTCAGGATTGTACTGTAAGATAAAATATAGTAATTATCTTTTTATTCTGTATCACTTATTTGGCATATTTTGTGGCCAAAATGTGTGTAAAAAAAAAAAAAAAATCAGTCCACCATCCAAATTGTGAGAAAAAGCTGCAGTTAACTTTTTTTTTTATGTTTCTTCATTGGTGAAACAAGCTTCCTTTTAAAAGCCATTAAATAATCAGTACATTTAAAAATATATATATAATGGAGTATGCTACCGGGGCATGTTGTCACAAGAGCTCAAAATTCTGACAAATACTAGTTTTTATTATCCTATTGGTCCTTAAACAGGCTTGATTTCTCCTCTTCTCTATGTGAGCTGGACGTGTTTTCATGTCCCGTGTCTAAAGGAACGATTCGTTTTCTCCGTCTCTTCGATCCTCCTGTTTTCTTTCAGAGGTTTTTCAGCCGTTTGCACAGCCTCGGCGAGGAACTGACTGATCAACAGCTACGAGTCCAAGGGACCATCGAGGTGAAATAAACCTCACCATTGTTTGAAATGACTCCGGTTCCTTCGTTATGTATATATTAACAGCTAGAAAGGAGGTTTGAGATTTACTTGCTCCACACACGAAGTGTTCTGAAGGTCATTTAAAGCAGCATTTCTACACATCGGTGTAAATACCACGCAGGTGTTGAGATGTCATCAGCACAACACAAATATGATCTTTGTACAGATGAGAGAATCTGTTGTCAGGTTATTATCATTGTTATTGTTATTCTTATTGTGAAAGCTCTGATCATTGTTGATATGATGTGTATGTAATAATCACCATACGTACATGAATGTAAAGGCCTTTCCTCTCTCTTCACCTTTTGACCTTATTTTATATGCAAAACTATTTTTTTCCAGTTTTTAGATCTGATGTTTCATATGAATTATGCTCTTTCTTACTGTCCTCTTTTTTTAAACGGGAAGATATTTGACTTTTTTATCCTTTCATTTTGTTTGTCTTTTTTAACACGTGAACTGAAGAACACCAGCTTTAGGATACAAATAATATTCAGTTTGTATACACTGTTCAGCTGTTTTTATTATTTAGACTTTTTTCCATTGAATTGATCAAATAAAGTTTTGGCTAAATTGCATGGGTTGATTATTTCACACTTATTGAAATGCAAAGTTTATATTTTGATAACATTTTATGATAAGGTCCCATTAATTAATGCATTAATGAACAGTTATTTACAGCTATTTATTCATCTTTATTTATGTTCATAAAATAGATTTTAATAACATATTTGTGAATGTTCAGATAATACTAAGATTAGCACATGCTTTAGAAGTATTTTAATTATTAATTCCTTTCATTTTATGTAAAAAAAAAAAAAACTAAAATTATTTGATTATAATATTATACATTATTATTATAATTATATGATAATGATGATGAAATTATTGTTTTTATTATTGTATAAGTACACATAATATACATAATTATTATTATAATTAGTTCCATTAAATAATATTAAAGTACAATATTTGATTTTAATAATGTATTAGAATAACATTAAGATTAATAAATGCTTTAGAAGTATTTTAATTTTTAATTCCAGTCATGTACCAAAAATAAAACAAAAATCTGTACAATTATTCATTATAATATTATGCATTATTGGTATATGATTATATAATTATTAAAGTACAAATAATATATAAAATATTTTTATCATTGTTATTAGTTAAAATAAACACAACTATTCATGAATTCATTTCAGCTCAAATCTATTAAATAATATTAAGATACAACTTTTTTATACAGCATAAGGCATGTTAAAAATAATGAATAGATAAATTAATGCTTTAGAAGTATTTTATTGTTAGTGTTAATTGAAATTTTTAATTTTTATCTTACTGTTTTTGTCATCATATTATCAGTTTCACAGGTCTTTTACTGTTTAAATATTGTATTATGACCATGAAATAGTCTATGATGCATTTTTTAAATACAGAAATGTTACGGAGGATGATTAGCGGGGCATGTTGTCACAAAACTTCAACCATCTGCATCTTTTTTTCTGAAACTGGCCCGCCCTGACAAGTATTCAGCTGTGTAAACGGTGTGACAACTTGCCCCGGTTACTCTGCGTGTTGTTGTGTGGCTCCTGCAGTCTGAAGCAGATGGTGGAGTCTGAGGGCCAGATGTTGGTTACAAACCCTCACAGCTGGACGGTGTGTAGGACAGCACCCAGAGGAAGCAGAAATACACACCTACAGCCCAACAGAAGCAGAGGAGTCAGCGCTTTCTCCCGTCTCTGTGCTCCTCAGACCTGTTTCCATCCACACCTATACTCCACCACCTCCGTCAGCGCACGCAGAATAATGCATGACCGCAACATGTTCATGGTAGCAGACCCTTTGAGTTTGATGTGATTACAGAAAAGAACCATATGTGAGATACAGACCTTTAGCATGCATTCTGCCTGTCAGACGTTTACAAGACGTTTCTGAAGAGTCTCATCAAGGCTGCTTTAATTTGATCAAAAATACAGTTAAAAAATATTAAAATATTATTGCAATTGAAAACAGCTGTTTTCTGTGTAAATATGTGTTCAAATGTAATTTATTTCTGAGCTCGAAGCTGTATTTTCAGCATCATTGATCATGTGATCCTTCAGAAATCATTCTAATATGATGATTTATTTCATTCATTTTAGTTTATTTTTCATGTAAACCGTGATACATTTTATCTTTCAGGATTCACAGATGAACAAAGTTCATAAGAACTGCATTTCGAAATAGAAAGAGAAATCCTTAGTAACATTATGAATGTCTGTACTGGCAATTTAATGCATCATTTCTGACTAAAAGTAGGTGTTATTTTTGATTAAAAAGAAAACTTCCTCAAAAATATTCATCAGCACAGCTGTTTTTAACACTGATAATAATCAGAAATATTTGTTGAGCAGTAAATCAGTATATTATTATGATTTCTGAAGATCATGTGACACTGAAGACTGGAGGAATGATGCAGAACATCACAGAAATAAATTACACTTTAACACAGATTCACACAGAAATAGCTGTTTTAAAATATAATAATATTTAAGCATTTTTACTATATATTTGATCTTAAATGCACCTTTGGTAAACAGAAAAAAAACGTCATTTACCAAAACTGAACAATCTTAAAACATTTGATGTACCTTTTAACTAGATAATGATGAAATATACTGTAAGTTTGTTTTTACTCAACCTCTACATTATAAAATAAATATTTTATGGCAATTTTAATTGGCCTGTTTTACACGGGCTCTCCAGGTCTCGAAATAAAACACAATTCGTTCATATAATTAGGATTTCCAAAACTATATGGATCCCTGTTAATGTTATTATTTATTTTACCTTATTTTAATGGTTGTCTAAATTATTTAATTATTTTATACTCCCGATAGCATCAGTACCGTGTTTATCACCAGTAATTTCTGTATTTTATAGTATTTTGTTATGGTTCTTCTTCTAAAATGTATTTTTTCGCGATCAGACAGCGCCACCCAGCGGAGAACAAGTCTGAGATTTTTCTCCGTTATACGAGTCCTTTCCAGTATATTTACAATATTGTAGATTTTCTGATTATTTGTCTTAAATGTCAAATTAAAGGTTAAAGGACGTTTTTAAACGATTGACAACTACTAACTACACTTTCTGTCCACATTTCAGCACTATTTATTTTTACAAATTTTTTAAAATTAATTAATTTATTATTTTCAAATGGGTGGGGGGGGGGGGTTGTATGACATATCTTTTAGACATATCATAGTTTTCCAAAAACAAAACAAAAAACCTAACAACAATCTTATAATCAAAAGGTTAAGGTTATAATCAAAATCACATAAAATAAAACAAACCAAACCAAATAATTAAGATAATGGTAATGTTATTTCTTATAACGTCACACATCCAAATGAATAAACCGGTTTTTAATGTTCTAATCCAGTAATTAAAGCTTGTTTTTCTCGCTGTAGTTTCAGGTGGAGGCGCTGCGTCATGACGTCACTGACGCACCGTCCCGGCCTGACAATCTCTGACGGAGCGTCGCGCGCACGGCGGATAAAAGTCTCTCTCCTTCTGGAACAAGAGCTTTAAATCGAGCCTACGTGATTTTACTTCATCTAACAGAGCTGGAGACGCGTTAAAACCACACATAAACGCTTTGAAGCGTGTCGCCAAGCGCTGGGGTGTTCGGGAATGTCAGGAATAAACTTCCTGTTGAGCTTTAACCGCCTGGAGTTTCACTGAAGGTGTGTTTTACCTGACAATCATCACTCTGCTGCCTCGATGAAGCTTCTTTTAAGTGTTTCGCAGTGTTCCGATGTATTTAAAAGGCTTTATTTGTGCTGTCACGTTACAGATGTGCCTCATGAAGCGGGAATATCTTCTGTGAGGTCTGGATATCCGCTGGAAATCCGCTTCTAGTCAGTAAACTCTTGATTTGTTATTAATGAACGCTAATTACAGGTTTGTTTGAGCTGCTAGCAGCTAATGGGCTTTCGTTCGGTCTCTTCTGGTCTGATAGAAGCTCGGTTTACACCTGTAGGAGTCTCAGAGCTTGAGTTTGTCAGGTGTTTCTGGTTTAATTTTGTTTTGGTGTTGAGTTTAGTCCAGATTAATTCAGTGTTAAAGATGTCTAAACGTAAAAGGATACACTTGGCTGTATAACATAACTTTACCTTGATACCAGAAACACAAACCTGATTTATTATAAGTATTCGCTCATATTAATGGTTATTATAGAACATTTTAACATCATAACCTTTCATTTGTTTTAGTAAAAGTAGATGCTGTGTAATAGTTAATATTTAGTGTTTCATACCATTCCAAAGGCCAAAGTAAACTCTTATTCATTCATAATGTTCCTCCTTTGAATTGACTTTCCTTTTCTACTGACGTCAATAAGGTGACCCAGACTACTGGATAATATATTAACCAACAGATAAATGTTTTAGCAAACTTGCATTGAAATATTAAATATCGACCATCCAGTCAGTTCCCATTGATTCACTCTGAAATGCGTCAAAATTATGAAACAATAAAAATAACTTTTTGTCAGTGAAATATTCCGTGTCTCTCACTATAAATATGAGATCTTAAAAACATGTCGTAGGTGGTGTGTAGGACTACATTACCGCATCTGTACATGTTGAGGTTTTATCATGTGTCTGTGTTGTGATTATGGCGTGACTTCCTCCTGAAGGAGGTTGGTGAGGTTCTGAGGAGCTGTTTGAAGATGAGCGTGACGTCATGGTTCCTGGTGAGCAGCTCCGGCACGCGTCACCGTTTGCCCCGCGAGATGATCTTTGTGGGCCGAGAGGACTGTGAGCTCATGCTACAGGTCAGACATTAAACATTAAAGACCAAATTGCATTGCAGAAATAAATTCATGTTACCAATGAATTTGAAGTAAATGGAATCAACATTAAACTAAATGGAGTTGAATCATGACACAGAGCTGCTTATGTGACTGATTTCATAATTGATTAAATTTACATCAGCAGTCAGTTTGGCCAAGCTGAATCCGTTTCATAGTTGATGCATCTAACAACAACGGTTTCATAATTGTTGCAAAGGTTATGGAGTATGAAACGAGTTCAGTTTCAGCTCTACAGAAGACGACGGGATCATTATTCAAATCAGTTTGGATTCTAATAGCTTGAGTACTGCTGTGAATGTGTTTTAGAGATCTGTTCGTGTACACTGATGTGATCAGGTATATTTGATGCCAAACAAGGCTTTTCCCTTTTTAGTCACTCAGACGTGATTATCTGTGATTAACAGACTTTATTTACTGGCTTTATTCATGTTGTTGCATATAAAAAATGCTTTGCTTGAATGAGAATTAAGTCCATTAAACTGTTACTGTGATACATTTGACTGAAGAGCAGCAGCAGGATTATTATAGCAAATCTAAAACCATTTAAAAAATGGTTATCTAAAACTGGTATAAAAGGTTTTAAAAGTAAATCGTTAAATAAATAATTTAAAAAGTTTATACTGAACTAATGTCTTTATGTGAGGAATTAAATTTCAACTGAAATAAAATATTAAACTAAAGAATGTTTAGGAAGTATATGTAAATATACTTAAAAATAGTAATATGTTTTAAAATGTTTAAAAAGTAAGCTTCAACTTAAACCATAAAACAATCTTATAAAATGTAGAGATGTTGTAGTCAACTAAAACCTTAAAAAATACATATTTCTTTGTGATATTAATTGCATTTCAACTGAAATAAAGCATTAAACTTCTTGTACAAAAATAACCAAACCTATAATAATTTAAAAAAATAAAATAAAATACAATAAAGCTGCCACTACTTTTAAATTATAACAAAAACTGGAAATATAAAAATGAGAAGGGGGGAAAATTAATCTCTCGTGGCACGTGCTGTAAAGTTTGAGCAACAGGATGGATTTCTGTCTTTCAAATCAAACAAACGTCGCTCTCTGTTTTTCTCTTTGTTGTTCTGCTGACACAAGAATGCAGCGTTTTGACTCTGTTTATACGGTTCTGTTCACGTGCGGTTAGTTTAGCACGGCCCTCTCACCGCAGCAGTTAGCTCGAGTCAAAAGCCTCGTCCTGTCTATTCATGCGTCCAAACCTCGGCCTCTCCCTCTCCGCTCATGAATCGCATTCCTCACCAGATCTGGAGTACGTTCAACCGCGGCAGAGCAACTCTTTCAAGATGCACTATCGCTCGTGTTATGCAATGACGAGCAAGCGTTGCATGCAGCTTAAACATATAAATACACACCCCACTTTAATTCACGTGATGCATGTGAATATTGACAGTAAATGCAAAAACACAAGCTGTAATGATGAAGTCCCAGAGTCTCTCGGTGGCCCAGAACAATGACATCATCTGATGGCCACTAATGAGGCTGTAAATGAGCGTGGGCCGATCTGCTTTGATGCATGAAGACTGCTGACTCCGATAATGCTGGGTAATTGTGCCTTCCTGTGGCCACATGTAAATGTTTATATGAGATTTTCTCAGTGGAATTGACGGTTTTCTGCCCTTATACGCTCATGATATTGTGTGCTCACACTCTTTGGCCATGGCTCTGCTCTCCAGACAGCAGATAAGAGCTACAGACAGGCCTTCTGTTGTTTTAAACCTCCCTGTCCCGCTGTGTCAACATCTCAGCAGACGTTTTAACACTAAAGGTTGTTTTCTGGCACTTTGTAGAATCCACATTGGATTTGCGTGCAGGTTTGTTTTATGATAAGCTGCTTTTCTGTCCTTTGCACCTTCGCAGTCTCGCAGTGTGGACAAACAACACGCCGTGATCAACTATGACGCGTCCACAGACGAGCACCTGGTCAAAGACTTGGGCAGCCTCAACGGGGTGAGTTCACGGCATGTCTTTAAGGAGTAGTTCACCCGAAAATGAAATTCTGTCATCATTTGCTCACCCTCAAGTATTTCCATACTCCAAGCATAAAGATACTTTGAAGTAAGTTTGTAACCAGGCTGTTTTGGGCACCATAGGGAAAAAAAAAATTATGGAAGTCAATGGTGACCCAAAACAGCCTGGTTACAAACTTTCTTCCTTTGTGTTCAGAACAAAGAAATGTATACAGATACTACTTGAGGGTGAGTAAATGATGACAGAGTTTCATTTTCGGGTGAACTGTTTCTTTAAATGTGCTTTATTAGTTTCAAATGTGTAAAATCACAATGCAGCACTAGCTTTCATGCCATGTTCTGCATGTTATACAAGCACTTCAGCTTCTGGGTTCACAAATGGAAATATGGAGTTTCTAAAGGGCAGCTAATTTTTGTCCATTTTTGTGATTTGCTAAATAGAAATTAAATGCATCTCACATTGCATACTTCATGCTTCAGTTTCTGCATGCACACATGCAAATATGGATTTTATATTGAGCAACTGTTTGTTAAAATGCAGTTTAATCAAGTAGTGTGATGGGAAATATGATGCGTTTCTGCTATGTGAGATGCGTGTGAAATTACATTGCAACAGCAACTTTCATACCTTCATCTGCGTGTTATACAAGCACTTCAGCTTCTAGATGCACAAATGTTAATATGGATTTTAAATAGGACAGCTAACAAAATAATGCATCTCATGTTGCATGTTCATTCTTCAAGTGCTTCAGTTTTTTGTATTATTCACAAATGCAAATATAGATTTTATATAGGGCTACTTGATTGGTTTTAGTGAATGCAATTTTGACAGATTTTGCAAAATACAAATTAAAATGCATCTCGCTCTGCTTGTTTCACTCTTCAAGAGCACTGCGTGCACAAATGCAAATATTGGTTTTAAATAGGTCTGCTAGATTTGGTTAAAATTGTTATTGCAATGTCCAAAAAAAAAACAACTGCAATTCAATGCAATTCTGCATGCACAGCTGCAAATGTGGATTTATATAGTGATGCTCAATTTGGTTAAAATGAATGCAATTTTATCAGATTTGTTTTGTGAAATCCAATGAAATTTGAATAACATCATGCCTTTCGGATGAAAAAGGTAAAAGTATGATTTGCAAATGTAATTTCAGTTCTTATGTGTCATGTTTTACAAGGGCTTCACTTTATGCATCCACAAATCCAAATAGGGATTAAATACAGCTGCTTGATTTGGTCTGAATTATCAATGCAATTTTGTCAAACGGTGTGATTTACTAACTTCAATTTGAAAAGCGTCATGCATTTGATGGGCGAGAGCAAAAATGCTAAATCCTATTGCAACAGCAGCTCTCATACATCCTTTGTGTGTTTTGCAGAGTTTCTGCATGCACAAAATCAAATATGGATTTATATACAGTATATATATATAGGGCTGCTTACTTTTTCGGCTGGGTTCCTTTGGGTAAATGTTGCATGATGCAAATGTGCAAATAAAGAGAGCTTTGAGTGCTTTGCATTCAACAGAATTAACAAAGTGTGAGAAAATGATTGCTTTGAAAGTGATATTGTTTTTAATTAAAATGTATTCTGAATGCGTTAAGTTGCTATTATATCGACATGTAAAGCTTGAACAAACCCTTTCTGTCTTTGCCAGACCTTCGTGAATGACCTTCGCATCCCTGATCAGACCTACATCACCCTGAATTTATCAGACGTCATTCGCTTCGGATACGATATCCTTCTTCAACTCAAAACTGAATAAAACAAGCTTCCGGTGTGGTTTGACTCAGGCCTTTGCTCGATGCTGAGAGTGAAATCCTCTAAGCTTGCAGTGAAAATGAGTAAACAAGCAGAATACTGTTTGATAAAGAGCTGAAAAGCAGCTTTCTTGTTTATGAGACAGATTTGCCCAGAAGTGAGCTTGAGGACAGTGTTGTGCTCAGCTCGATAGAAACCGTGCCACAAGCGATTTGAATGCAGCTCGTTGTTGATCTTGAGCTTTTGTCCTGCTGTTGTTTTCTCACTCTGGTCATTATGGGATAGTTTGTGTGTTTGTTCTTGACCGTTCACACATTCACACATATACATCCTGGAGAGAAGCCAGCACAAGGTGCCAGAGGAAGCCCTCAAGGTAGATTTGAGTCTTATTCATACAGTTTTTTTTCCCTTGTACATTCATAAAAACATTTTGGCTTATTTTCAATGTAATGCCATTTGTTATCGTCAGTTAACCAAATATTGTTATTTCACCTTAGCTCAGGCCTGTTGAATATTGAAATCAAAAGCTGTTTTTTTTTTTTATATTAATGTATGTTTTTTAAATATTTAAATATCTAAAAGGATTAGTAAATGCTTTAGAAGTATTTAAATTATTTCTTTAACTAGAGAACTAATGTTAACTAGTTAAGTGTTACCAAAAACATGAATGTGTTGGTTGTATTTTTGTCAAAGAAATTAAATTGCATGATTTATTTTCTGCTAAATTATTTCACCTGTAGTATAATAAAAATAAATAATTTAGACAATTATTATGTAGAAATGTATGCATTTAATATTATTAATATTTAATATTAGAGCAGATTATTATTATTATAAATTGTCTAAAGCATTATTGTACAAGTTGTACAATAATGCAATTATAAATTGACAAATTATAGTTATCTTAATTATACATTTTATATTAATAATAGTAATAATTGTCTAAATTATTAATTTACAAATGTAGACAATAATAGCAATAATAATAAATTATATACACCTGTAGTGTAATAAAATCATTTAGACATATTTAGATTATCTTTTTTATTATGTGTAAATGTATGCATTTAATATTTTAGTCATTAAAATAAGTAGCCTTATTATTTTGCAAAATTAAATTGTAAATTAACAAATTATAGTTATTATATCATCTAGATTTATGTTGAAAGTTAGTTAAAAAGTTATATTAAAATAGTAGTAATTATAAACGTGCAAATGTAGAAAATGTATTAATAATAATAATAATAATTATTATTATTATTAATTAGTATTGGTATTAGTATTATTAATAATAAATAATTGATAAATTCTCTGAATTCCAGCATGAAAAATACACCAGTCAACTTCAGCTGGGTCAAGAGACTCCGGAAACCAAGAAACACAGCCAGGCAGACGAGAGACGCCGAAACTCGGATGCATTTCGTGTCAAATCAGACAAAACAGAGCGGAAAATCATCACAGGTAACATGAAGATCCTGTACTTCTGAAATACAGACTCTAGAAATGAAAGTGTGTTCAGCATGCAAAATCTGACCAACAGCGATAATGTCCTTGTAAAATAAAATAATTCAGCAAATATGCAAATATTACAAGTGCTGCTGTTTCTTCCGGAAGTGCAGGTCTAGTTTGAATACTGCTGGCATGTGAGTGACTGTTCTGTCCGTCAGTGTAGTGTTAAAAGGACAGTTCAAATAAAAATGAAAATCTGCTGTTAATTTACTCATCCTCAAGACATCCAAGATTCAGACGACTTTATTCTTCAGTAGAACAGTAAAGATTTTAAGCTGAATCTGGGGGTTCATAAAATGCAAGTCAGCTGCTGCACGTCTTTCAGCATCAAAAAAACAATGATTCTTGATGACATAGTGAGGTCTTATGAAGCGAAACGATCGGTCGGTGCAAGAAACTAAACCTTGATTCATAGCAATCCAGAGCAAATGAGGATCTGATTCATTTCAGTGCCCTTTTGGTTTGATTCAAACGAACTGGTTCAAATAACTGATTCACCAGTTTGTCACATATATATATATATATATATACATAACCATTTTATTACAGCACCCAATAATGATGTGAAACTTGTGTTGAGTTTTTAATAAACTAGTCTTAATTAATTCAGCTTTTTTACATAAACCATGAAGAAACCATAAAAACTTTCATTTCGCCACTTTTTGCATCTTTTTCTTGAGTTCATTTCCAGTTTAAGGCAGCCAGCTTCAGGAGAGTTTTCTCAACTTCTTGTTTTGTTTAAAAAGTCAAAAATCTCCTGAATCTGGTTGCCTTAAGTTTTCCAGACTTTTCTTTTCTTTTCTTTTTTTTAATGTGTGAGTGATTGTTAGGTGTCTGAAAGGTGTTTTCATCAAGTAACTTGTAGATCTGTGCTGCTAGAGCCACAGACTGATTCGATTACAGCTAACAGTGTTGGAAATGATACTCCCGTTTATCGCACTGACTAATCATTTCACTTTGGACTCTCAAAGCTTTCTTGTGTTGTATGAATCACCAAGGAACCTCTAAAAAACTTATTTACTGTTCTACTGAAGAAAAGTAGTCACCCACATCCGGTGTTGGGTCTAATTATTTTAAGTTATTTGCTGTTATTTAATGTCTTTCCCTTGGAAAAGTAAAGTTAGGGATTACTCTTACTTTTTTGACAATGCAGTTACTTATGTAATTTAATAGATATCCGTGTGTACAGACTGTAGACCATTCCTATCAGTGATGCACGGGTTGATCCAAAATGAGCGCGGTTACGAGTCATCCAAAAATGTTTTAATGATATTCGGGTCGCGGTCGATCGGGTCGTTTGAAATAAAGATGCCAATTAAACCTTTGTAATTTATATAGTACTAGACATACATAAATACATAGGCCTACACTTTATTGGTTAAATTACTGGTGTGAAGATGACGCTCAAGCTCAGTCTGCGTGTAGAGATGGAGGCGGCAAGAGAAAAGGTGAAGACTGGGGAGTGGAAGCTGCGCATATACACAAATAGAAAGAGCAAAGTGTGGGAGACATTTGCCGAAATAATGAAAGATGATGACCAAAGTGCTGGCTTTG
>JAUMHQ010000078.1:77996-88616 GCA_032361165.1 Enteromius paludinosus
AATTTTTTTTTTTAGATAAGCAATGTCAACTTTTTAATTATTTTTATTCATCGAATTAAATTATTTTTAATTTGTTTGAAAAAATAAGAATTGAAAAAAAAAATCGTATATTTATTTATTGTTTTTTGTTTTGCTTTTTTCAATTTATTTTTATGAATTTATATTATGATTTATGTAAGTTTGATATTTGTTTTGTTAATATTGTTTTTATGATTTTTATTGATTTTATACTTTTTATTCATTTAATATTAAATATATTTTTTTGTATATTTGTAAGTATAATTATTATTGGTGTTTTTTTTATTTTTTTATTAATATTTTAAATTTTCTTTCAATTAAGCAGTGTCATCAGGTCAATATTAATTTTTATCATTTTTATTTATTTGTATTGCATTTTTTATAAATTATTATTATTATTTTTTTTTTTATTATTATTATTACTACTACTACTTCTAGTACTATTATACTTAATCTATAAATAATGTCATTAGTACTGTATTCCTTTTCTCTCGTTTTCTCACAGATCTGTCCGTGTCCAGACCCACTCCTCTGTACGGTCAGCCGTCCTGGTGGGGTGAGGATGATGAAGATAAAGCTCAGCGCTGTGATCCGAGCATCCATGAACCTCACACAGGTCAGAAACCGACACTTCTGAACCATCAAACCCAAGATTGAGGACCAGAAATGTGTCTCCAGATGCTTTTTGAAGTGTATTAAATGTGTGGATAGGAATGCGAAGCGGCGTGTACTCAGAAGAGAAAAATCCCTTTGTTCTGTGATCCTGAGGAATTCAGTACTGGACTGGCGTGAGCTTTAAACCCGTCAGACTAGCGAGTTCAGCCTCGTGATGGATTAGCAGTCGTCTTAGTCCAATGAGAAGGTCATTGTGTTTTCCCTCCAGTCTTAAGTACTTCTCAGAGTTTTCTTCAGATTAACTGGTGACCATAGAAACTTTTGTTCTATTTCAGATGTTACTTTAGTGTTTGGTTCGGTTGTTAAGCACAAGCAGGAGTAGTCACCTTTGGGTCAGCATTAGGTTTAATATCTAGATGTGGATGTTTTTAATACTGGATGTTATCATACAGATGTTTTCATTGCTCATCTTCGTCTCTTTACTAATCTGCCATGATGTGATAATCGATAAATCTCATCCATGTTGATCTTAGCTTTGTACCCAGACTCAGATTGAAAGAGATTTTTTTTTTTTGTGCTGAATAACGCCACCTATAGTCAAAGTTGTTTTATGCACCAGTTATACCTGGTTAGAGCGAGGTGCAAGATCGACCTGAAATACTTGACCTTACTAAGGTTTTCTCACAGCAGGAGTGCGGTAAGTAATCTTAAGTAATTAATTAAAGTAATTAAATCTTAAGTTAATTAGCTCTCTTTATGTCACACGCTCACCTGTCTCAGGACACTTCTCAATAGAATTTGAAGTGATGGTACTTTCAGAAATACTGAATACTATGAAGTTTGGAAAAACATTGCAGAACTTTTTTTAAAACCGGTGGTTTAAAAGTAGTAGTGTCTCCAGCTCAGTAATGGAAATTTAATTTTATTTATAATAAATAATTTAGAATTTTGTTTATTCATTGGTTTTTATTGATTTCAGTAATTTAGTAATAATTAATTAGATATGCAGTAAATCCATGAGTGCATTGTTTTAACCTTGTTATGGATTAGTTTTATATTGTAGACATTATTAATAGCATATTTGTGTAGTAAATGGGATACAAAGGTAACTTTAGTAGTTGGTCTGATTTCTCAAGACAAGGCCAAAAAATTATAAAAGTACAACACTTATCATTGTTTCATATTTAATAGTATTTGAAGATTTAATAAATACAATAAAAATAGACATAAAAAACATAACACAAAGAAATTACGAAAAGGCGAAATGTTTAAATACATTAAATAAAAATGGAAAAATGTAATGTACGCAATATACATTATATCTTTTCATAAATAATTTTAAAGTTAAAATGCACATTAATATCTTGTCGTATAATTTAATGGAATTACGTTTTAAAGGTATAGTGATGCATATAGAAGTACATGTGATATTTGGTATGCAAATGTGTTTAAAAATGAAGAGTTTAGATGCAAAACCCTCCAAGTGCAATCTGAAATTTTCTTCTAGAATGAGCATTTTTCTCAGAGTCCTATATTTATGTTCAGTTATTTTAATGGAACCTATTTATTTCCAGAAATTACTAAATCTGTACATGAGAGAGAAAAATGCGTTTTAGCGTTTGTATCTGAACTTATCAAATATTCATGAAATCATACAGTGCATTATGAGGCATAATTAATGCTTTAAATGTCTTCTCACAGAAAACCACACGGATGGGACCAAACATGAGCTTAGCGCTTCTCCAGATGAGCTTCAAGAGGACCAGGGCAAATCCAGTTACTCTTACCGCAAGGAACCGAGTTACTTTGAGATCCCCACGAAGGAGATCCATTCAAAGCCCAAAACTGCTTCCCAGGAGGTCCAAGAGATTCCCACAAAAGACACGGACCACAAAAAACCACCTGCCACATCTCCGGTGGTTCAGGGCCATGCCTCCTTCACCATCGAGTTTGACGACCAGACCCCTGGAAAGATGAAGATCAAGGACCATGTCTCCAAGCTCTCCATCCGCCCGCACAGAAACCCCAGAACCCCCACCAAAGAGTCGATAGCCAGGCTCACGGAGGTGATGTCGGTGGAGAACAAAGTGGCTGATTGGTTGGTTCAGAGTGATGCCACTAGGAGGAAGAGTCTAGAAGAGCAGTCTGAGTCCGACGATTTTTTGAACAAGAACTTCAAAGGTAAAAGACAACAAAGAACTGGAAAGGCTCTCAGAAACATTAAATGATAGTTAATCTTTTTTTTTTTTATTGTTTTTATGCATTTTTAGTTCAGCTTTAGTTTTTTTTTTTTTTTGGGTGCTTCAGATTAATATAAATGAAAATGTTATAATGTATCATAACTAATATAATAATTAAAAAAATGTTTGCTCCATGAGCTTGGTGAAAAGTGTTTTCAAATATATCTGGAGGTTAAAGGTTGACCTGTAACTTTAATATTTCTAGATGCACACCATCATGAAGAACCTGATTTTGAAGAACCGGATGAAACGCAACCGATTCCGTCACAAAAGGTCAATCAACAACCTGAGGGTGAAGATTACCCAACGAACTACGCTTCAAAAAGCCAAGGCAAACCGGATCCCCAGCAAGCTTTTGTAATTGAGTTCTTTGACGATACACAACGGAAAAAGCGCTCCCAGTCGTTCACTAATAACATATCTTCTCCTGACTTCCAGTCTGTTCTAAAAAGCAAATTAGACAAACGGAAAGCTGGAGAACGGTCAACATCATCCGGACATAATCCACCCACACAGCAGTTCACGATTCCCCTCAAAGGTTCAGATGGTCCTCAGCGGGCCGGATCCCTCCGACGGGAGAAGAGCGAAGTCCGTATGAGCACATCTGACTTCAGCTCCCGCTCTTCGTCTAAAACGTTCGGCAGCGTTGGCCGGAGATCCAAATTGTCGCAGGACTTTGCTGCAGAGTTGCTTAGGGTGTCTAAAACCAGTTCTGCTCCCACATGGGATGTTAACTCGACTTGGGTAAAGACCTCATCTTCTAATGCTGGATCCTCTGTGACACATCAGAGTTTTCCTACTGCGTCTCATACATTGAATCAGTCAATCAGATCTCCCTTTGCACCCAATGAAGACAACAGTTCGGAGGCAAAACCTTTGGTTCCCAAGCATCAGGAAGAGGAGGACAGTTTAAGTGATGCAGGTACCTACACCGTTGAAGCTGAAAGTCCAGACAAAGAGGTTGTGGAAGCACGGAGCTTGATCGATCAGGTACTTGAAATCAGATTCCAGCAGCTAAAGGGACCACAAACACATTGCTTTATTAGTAAACAATATTTCAGTTCTGTTATTCAGATTATTTCAGTCGCTTCCCTAATATTTAACACAATTCAGGTTCACTTTTAATAGTGGTCAACCGATATATATATGAATTTTTACATTTGTATTGGCCAATGAGTTTTGTTCGGTCTGGCTGATGTACATTATAAACCCTAACACTAGTATTTTATCACATTTCAAGTTTGTTTTGAATAGTGGTCAACCGATATATCGGCCGATATTTGGCTCTTTTTTTTTTTTCTTTTTTTTTTTTTATTGGCATCTGCCATAAAAAAAAAAAAATAATGATTAGTTTGCCTGATATGCGGTGAAAATTCTACTGGTAGTATTTTATCCAATTTCAAGTGTGCTTTTAAGAGTTGTCAACCGATATATTAGCAATCTTTGGCATTTTCTAATATCGGCATTCAATGGCTGTTACGTTTTTTTTTTGTTTGTTTTTTGTTTAGTTTTTTTCTGTTTCCTGATACGTACTGTAAACCCAAATGCTCGAATTTTATCACATTTCAAGTGTGTTTTGAATAGTCGACTGAAATATTGACCGATATTTGTTTTTATGTTTTATATCGTCGTCTGCCTTTTTTCTGTTTGGCTGATTGGAAGCAGAATTTGTATTTTGACAGGGCATGAGACTTTTATTTAGACTTATTCAATGCTGACAGGAGAGGTGTTCTGCCATGTAAATAAATCTGTTTGTTTTACAGATTTATATCTTATTAAGATTAGTATTTTCATACTAATTCATTTTCAAGTTATATAATTTAGTGAGTTGTTGGTAAATTGCTTTAGTGTAGCTTTAATTTTGGAAACGTGTTTTTTGCTATCTTAAAGTAAGTGTTATGATATCCTATAAATCAGCTTGATATCCCCGTCGACCACTTGCTAATTATCGGCATCGCTTTCAAAACATTCATATCGGTCGACCATTACTTTTGAACTGTTTCACCAGTCAAGGAGTTCCAGTCAGTTAAGTAGTAAGTATTCATGCGTGCTTTATCGTTAACAGGTGTTTGGTGTTGGCGACAACAGCCAAACCTCAGCAGCAGCAACAGTTAATCCTATAATTGGTGACACAGGGGGTCAGGATAGTCTTCTACTCAGTGAGAATAGCTCAGGCCCGAAATTGGGTCAGTACTCAACAGACCTTAGTGACACACCCAAGGGTCCTGTACAGGTAAACTCCCTCTGGATCATGGGCATCAGTAGATCTATCTGTCAATCACTCAATCAATGCAATCTACACATTTTCAATGTGCTTTTGATCTTTCCTGGGGATCTTTTTCAAAGCTTTTTGATGGCTTGATGCCTTTTGGCTCTTTCTTGCTTTTGGATGATTATGGATTGGTGGTTTCAATCAGTAAAGGGCCTGATCTCTCTTTATGGTTGAGATATTTTCATTTGGTATGTGATGTGATTTCATGGGTAAAAGTTCTCTGTCACTACTCCAAGGTATTCAAGATTATACTCAGGCGTGATTCATGATTACCTGTCATAAAGACATGAATCAATTTAATTAATGATTCAGTGAAAAATGTATTTAAATTTAAGAATAATTAAAAATTTTGTTAAATATGAAATAATAAATAAATTTATTATTGCTAGTATTTATTATTTATTTTTTGACATTTATTTTTTAAGGTGAACCTTATAAGATTATTAATATATATTTTAATATTACAGATGATTTTGTTTATTTTTAATGTCTCTGGTTGGATTTAGAAGGATTTAAGTGAAATTTTCCTTTAAAATGGCATGGTAACAAGAAAGTAACAAGTTAAGAAATTAAAAAATTATTAAATTGTTTTAAATATAACAAATCAAAGAAATGTAAAATAATAAAGAAATGTTATTAGTTTAATTATAAGAGTGTATCTACAATTGTTTTAGTATTTTCACAAAATATTTGTTCTTAGCAGTTCTGGGCACTAGAAGGATTATTCAATGCAAATTTGCCTTAAAGGATAAACTTGAAATGAAGTGAAAATATCTCAACTTCGAAAAACATGACCACTTTAAAGAGCTATGTTGTAATAAGAGTTTGCATGTAATTAGTTTCCTCTTTTCTGAAGATACAGTCGATGACGCCCGGAGGTACTAGATGGGTTTCTCGCTGGGCCAGTTTGGCTGACACCTATTCCGACTCTGGTTCTGCTTCAGGACTCTTTGAGATCCCAACACAAGTTGATCTTTCCACCGGAGGTATGGAAACCTTGCTTGGCTCACTAGTTTTCTTGTCTGTCGTCTAGCACATTTCATTTATCATATATGTTCTTTTTAAGCTGGTGAAAGGATCATCCACCAGGTTATGCTTAACCGAAGTGCTGACTCCTCCGAAACAGGCCAAAGCAGCAGATCAAGACGAGTTCTGCCTCAGGTTCCTTCGAAGGAGAAAATCGAGATGCCACCGCCAACAATACACATCCAAACGGATACTTATCTGTCTGGTGTGGAGAAGAGTTCGCAAGTTCAGAAGCAAAAGTGGGATCCGCAGAAACTGAGCGTCCAAGATGATTTAGATCCGGACAGCCTGAGTGATGCCAGCAAATCCGATGATGGCTCTGTAGTTGAGCAATGCAGGAAGACTCCTGATTTGACCCAGAAGATGTGCAACTGGTCTGTAAAAACCAGTCCAGAAGACCAAGATTCGTCTCCGAAGTTCTCCACAGCAACGTTGACCCGACAGCATGGCAAACTTAGTAAGAGTGACTGTTCACCATCCAACATCGATCAACCAGATGACTCTGTTGGTGGAGACAATTTAGTGTCCATTGTTAGACAAGAAAGTTATACCAAAGAAAGGGCCAGCGGCGACATCCACTTGTCCAGATTGCCTCAGATATCTAGTCAACCCTCTATCAAAGATGCTTTTAAAGGTGTAAGCAAACAAGACACTCAGTCTTACCTCAAAGACACCGAGGATGTTCTAGCATCTCTGGAATTAAAGCTTCTGACGCAAAAGCAGCAGCAAGACAACGGTCGCTCCCATATAGAGGACTCCTTCTCTGGAGAATCGGACACTTCTAGTACAATCAGTGGGAAAAACGCTTTAGTTTCCGTTCCCAAGAAACCAGTGGTCCTCAGAGGACTCTTAAGAGGTTCCAAGACTTCTGGTGATCCATCGTGCCAATCCGGGATAAAGGACAGTAATGGCAAGGTAGACGCAAGCAAGCGTTTTCAACTCCGTCGTAACCTTAGTTCTCAAGACTTTGGTCCTGATCTTCAAAGTTCCACCACACGGCATGGGCTAGACGCCGTTTCCGACCAAGAATCAAGTTCCCTAGCCTACAAAAAGTATACTGTCCCTCTTCAGAAAGAAGGCACAAGCAAATCCAAATTGCACAGTGCTCTAGCTCGCTCCAATAGCCTCTCCGCTCCGAAACCGACTAGGGCTTCAATGCTTCGCCGTGCACGTTTGGGTGAAGCCTCCGACAATGAAGGCACCGAAACCGATCGGACCTCTCAAAACTCCGACGTCAACCCCTCGGCGAACATTCGAAGTGCTCAGGAGAGCAAGAAGCTTTCTCGATTGGACATTTTGGCTCTTCCCAGAAAAAGGACTGGCTCCTTCAACACGCCCAGTGATACCGAATCTTCCACAAGCCGTACTGGCTTTTCAAACCGCAGTACCGAGTCAAGCAGCTCCGTGCGGAAAGCTTCAGTCCCGGATCCCAAGGCTCTTCTGCGGAAGGTTTCGAATGCTATGAACAGACAGCCGATCATCCGCGGACGCTCAAGCAGTGCCAAATACACCAGTAGCACTGCCAG
The DNA here is from genome assembly GCA_032361165.1 of Enteromius paludinosus. Lineage (NCBI taxonomy): Eukaryota > Metazoa > Chordata > Actinopteri > Cypriniformes > Cyprinidae > Enteromius > Enteromius paludinosus. The sequence continues at coordinate 85,694 of JAUMHQ010000078.1, forward strand.
TGAGTATTATGGGTTCTGAGTTTGCTTTGAAAGTTTTGCAGAAGTTTGGTCAGCCATTAGGCAAACATTCCAAGGTGATTATTTTGGCTTTCCATCCATTTATCAGAGTGATGAGCTTTGGAAACAACCAAATTATGATTCTGATGTAAAATCCAGAGTTCTTTCACTGTCTCTGAATGATTCCTCCTGAAGTCATTGACTTGATATGTGTGCATTGGTTTGTTTCACACAACCTAGTCAATGACCATCTTCAACTAACAAGACCATGAAATTAGTCTACAATTTTACTAATATTTGAAGTTCTGGATAACCAGATTACCATACTAAAAACTTAACCGGTATATTGTGAAAATTAAGGTAATTTATTGTCAATTTTCCTAACGGAATTTAGGGCTGGGTGATATAAAAAGAAAAAATGATTTATTTATTATATATTTTTTAAATAATTGAATTTGAACATGAAAATGTAACTATAACATGATTTAAGTAACAGTCTTGACTTTAACGGTTAATAAAGAAACTATTTAAATTAAAAACGATCGTTTCGCAAATGTGTGCTTGACGGACGTCTTGGACCGTAGCGTTTGCGTCACAACTTTTGCAGCATCTCATGCATGAAACACCATTCTAAAAATGTGGCACTCAAGTTAATTTGTTTTTTGGTGAGCGTTTTTATTTTTTATTGCTTTTATTTGAAAATGTCATGCCGCATGCTGAAAACGCGACATTAATGATTATTTTTTTTTTTTTTCGATTTATTTTATTTGAAAATTATTTTTTATTTAAGTTGCGCTGTATGGGTATTGAATGTTGCACTTGTATCTTTTGAGCATTAAATGCTGTTCAAATAACACGACCCTCGAGATTTTCCCCATTTCACTGCCACATCTCATGGTTTTTTTTTTTTAAAAGCAAAAACTAATTTTGTGTGAACAGCCATTGAGGACAAGCTATTAGAGCACATCGCATAAGCATAAGCAGTTAAGTTTTTTTTTTTTTTATCAAAATTGGAAAACTCATCCAGCCCTAATGGTATTAACATCTTATTGAGCTCTTTTGAACCCGATTGACCAATGGGAAGTGGTTGTTGGTTTTCGGGTGTCTTCTCACATCTCTCCATCTCTTTCTCTTCTTGCTTTTTTATTTTGGTTTCTGTCCCATCCTCTGATGACTTGGGTGTACCAAACGCTCCTCATTCCCAATTTCCTGGGCCAAGGCTCCAGGAGGCGTCAGAAGGGTTCAGACTACGCCTCCACCTCGGAGGACGAGTACGAGTCTAACCATAGTACCCCTAAACACAAACGCTCCCATCATTCAGGATCCCAGCAGAATCCCAGAATCCATCCGGCTGGTCCGGTGCGAGCCGTGCCCCGCTCGAGGGACTCCGAGGGGGAAGGACACGAGAGCGATGCCTTCCAGAACTGGACGTCTCATAGCGCTGAGATCGCCAGGTGGGAAAATGCCTGTTATTTTAAAGGGGTCATCTGATCACCATTTTCCACAAGTTAATGATTCTTGAGGGTCTTCATAATAAGTCTGTAACACACATAGTGTAAAACAACACCCTTTTTTTACCTCTGGACGGCCGGTTTAGTGCATGTCTCTTTAAAGCTGCAGTTAGTAAGTTTTGCCTCTTTGTAGTCATCTCTGTTTGAAAACCTGGAATTGCAGCTGCTTGCAGAATTATCTTTCTTGTTTGGCTCCGCTCTGTTTTGAGCAGTATAGCGATCAGTCACTTTGTAGATATTTACTATGCTTCGCAATCACAGATTCTAGCCTTCTTGGAATATATGACGCCAAATAAGAACTTTCACTCTATGTTGTCATCTGAACAAATCTGCATATATAACTGGAATATAATTAAAATGTATTCTTTCTGGGTTACAATCTGTCATCAAAATGATACATTTAGGCCATGTCCACACTAATACGTCTTTGTTTGAAAACGCATCGTTTTGGCCTTCCATCCACACTGGATGGTGGAGGAAAACTGAAATTTGAGATAAATTTGAAAAGGCCGTTTTCGCGTTGCAATGTGGACTGTGTGAAAACTAGGGCTGTGCAATTAATCGCAATCCCCAAAAAACGCAATTTAAACGCATGCAATTTCTAAACCGCATAAGGCTGCAATTTTATCTATTAATTTCGAAGAAACCAGCTGCCATCTCGCACTCATTTCACACGATTAGCTTTTCCCGAAATGTAAGGTGGGCATTGAACCCGAGCTCAAGCAGGTGAAATACTTCGCCACGACCAGAAATGGTGGACATGCTGGTTTTTGTTGCAAAAAACCTTTAAGAGAGCAATCTGTTTTTTGTTTTTGATTTTATTTATTGTTATTAACTGGAGCTGAGGTTAGTTAATCTTAATTTATTTTATGTTGTCTGTTTTAAAGACATTATTTTATTACAGTTTTGTTTATTAAACTTAATGCTATGTTATTTAACTGTGAAATGTTTTGTTATGCACTTCTTGTGCACTGAATACATTTAGTATGTATGTATGAAGCTTGTTTGAAAAAGCAAAAACATCGCAATAAAATCGGTATATTCGTTCAAAAAATCGCAATATGATTATTTTGTCCATATTCCACAGCCCTAGTGAAAACGGACGCTTTCGAAAACGATGACTAATTTTAGTCATATGATGCGGTCATGTGAGCATTTCAATTGTGATACAAAGTATCATTCCTCCAGTCTTCAGTGTCACATGATCCTTTCAGAAATCATTCTAATATGCTGATTTATTACTAGAATTATGTATATTTGTGCAGCCAAATATATTTTTTGGAACCTGTGATTTTTCTCCTCAAGATCATTTGATAAATAACAAGTAAAAAATAACATAATCATTTACCAAATATAAAACATTTCTAAAATGTAAATCTATGCTGTGACTTTTTTGTTCATTTAATAGATCCTTG
>JAUMHQ010000078.1:88716-105588 GCA_032361165.1 Enteromius paludinosus
AGTCTATGCTGGCTGTGCACAGAGACTAGAAAGAGAGGAAGAACAGTCTGCTGCTGACCACTCACAACCTTTAAGATTCAGACGTGAGTTTTGAGCAGTGAAGGGTGCTTGTTGTGTGTTGTTTCTCCGATCACGAATGCAGACATAATGTTATGAGGCGTGATGCAACACCACGTGTAAAAACACAGAACTAAGTCATGATCATCAGTCATTATGTCTCCACTGGATCAACAAATGCCTCTTTATGAGGGGCTTTATTGTTTTTGTATCGTCCCACATCATGTTGAGCGTAACATTTCGGTCACATGCATGTGGTATTCGGCCAATCACAACGCACTGGATAGCTCAGTATCAGAACGATGAGTGTTTAGGGGGCGGGGCTTAGAGGAGAAACAATAATGTACAGTGTGAGGAAAATAATGAGTTTTGAACTTTTACCCGCATAAACATTGCTAAAAAGAACATTTGGTGTAATGCAATATCATATGAACCCGTTAACTTTTCTTCACCATCCTCTGCAGTGAATGGGTGCCGTCAGCATGAGAGTCCAAACAGCTGATCATCACAATAATCCACAGCTCTCCAGTCCATCAGTTAACATCTGGAGAAGACCAAAAATTGAACAAATCCTGCTTTAATATGATTTTAACAAACATCTGAGACCTTAATGCATAATAACACTTCCTCAAGTGAGAGAGACGTCTCATCTGAATCAGGAGAGAAATCTACACGGATCAAGCAGTTTTATCAAGACAACTAGAAACCAGCTTTAAAGAAATATGCTGTTTGGACTCTTATTCTGACGGCACCCATTCACATTCATTTGCAGAGACCTGATCTCTCCAGATCTGATGAATGAAACAAACTCATTTCCTCAGTGATAAAGATTTGATTGAGAATCTAAAAAACAACAACAAGAGGAGAGGATGACATCAGTGCTGGTTTCTTCTGGTCTCCTGTGGAACGATAATGAGTTTCTCTGGCGTTCAGACAGCAGCAGGATCTGAAACCTGGAATAGAAGCTCGTCTGAGAAACACACACAGATCCTCAGACATCTTCTCACACGCCGGTTCCTATTCACCATGCTTCCAGGAGCCACTTAATGAGGAATTTCATGAGGAATATGAACTTGTATTTGTTGCCTTTATAGATTTAGAGATGATATTTACAGCATATGGACACTAAATCAAACATAATCACAATGTCATTAGAAACAAAACATATAACAGATGCACATACGCATTTTAGAAGATGAAACATCTGTATTCAAGTCATCAAACACAATTCAAACCCTTTCTGAAGATGCTCATGTTTATCATGTATGTGTAGCCATTTCATAACTTTTTAGGGTGCAATAATTTTTTATGTATCACTACAAAATTCTGATATTTTAAAGATCCATACAGTAAATACATATTTCAACTTTTCAAAGGTATAAATCTTTTGCAGACTTTTCACACAAACAGCAGTGTTTCACAAATCAATCTCTTACATTAATGTCCTGCTTCCAGACAAATGAATGTGTTCTAATGTGTTCAGAAAGATTCATATCCTTGTGTAGTGGATACATCACTTCCTTTGTTTATCCATTAATACCAGGAAATAAATGACTATGGTCTGTAAAATGCCCAGAAAAGACTGGCACGATGCTAAAAAAAGCTGACAAGAGATGCTCGTTCTCACGGCAACGTGTTTAAGAGTCGGAAAGGAGATTTAATCAATAATAATAACACAATAACGAGAGCTGTTCAGATGCAGATCAATAAAACAATCAATAAAATATTCCTCCATCTCAATGAGATGGTTTTTAACCTTTAACCTCGCGCAGTCTCTATATATGTGATGCATTCAAGTCACTGTATTTTACTTTAAACTCTTTCTAAAGATTCTCATATATATCTACAGAAGGTCTATAATTGTGCATTTTAGCAGAAAAGAGCCATGCACCTGACCTTCATCAGCTCTCTAGAGACGTGAAATCTGCTTCAGAATCATTGTTTCCACTAGATTCAGTCCGATTCAGCTTTTTCCTTCACTATTCTGCTTTGCACATTGTACTTTTTCATGATGCATGAAACGTATCCGAGGAAAAACTCATTACATCCCTTCACAGCAGCACAGATCATCTGAGCCGTGTGTTTCACACAGAAGATATTCTGAAGTCAGTCTTTCAGATGGCATTTATCAACAACACCGATCTGAATACTGTCTGCTAAATCCAGCCGTTAAATAGACTCTAATACATTACATCATGTTATGAAAGTGTATCATATTTCAAATTGCAGATACATTGTGAAAGTTTCTGACGCTACAGGATCAGCATGTTCAATAAAACATGTTGAAAACAGAATTGTGTGTGATCCTGGATTACATCAGCAGTCATCAGCAGAAGCAAAATTGTCTTTTTCTTTCATGCCAAAAATCATTAGGTAATGAGTAATGGTCATGTTCCACGAAGATATGTAGTACATTTCCTACCGTAAATATATCAAAACTTTTCTTAATATTTAGATTTTTTGCACCCTCAGATTCCAGACTTTTAAATGGTTGCATCTCTGCCAAATATTCACATCTTAAACCAAACATCAATGGAAAATGTATTTATTCAGATTTCAGATGCATATAAATCTTAATTAAAAAACCAACAAAATCACCTTTATGACTGGTTTTGTGCTTGTTGCATTTTTAGATTTTTATTTATTATTATCTATCTATTATATTTATAAAGCTTGTACCCTCACCTCAAGGGAACCTAAAAATGTCCCACAAGGATAGGAATACCAGTAACTTTTGACCTTGTGGGGACATTTTATATGCACATGCATATACACTAAAACTTTATATACACTAAAACACACGCGGTGTATGCATGCATATAACTATAGCCTATTGTAATAGCGACTCTCTCTATACGAAATTAATTCAAAGCAAAAATATAAAGCGCGTGACAGCCCTGGTCTGTACTACTGTGCTCGGTTTAGACGAGACATGACGTGACATATCGATCATTTGGTCAATATTAGTCAATGAGCTGATGCAAAACATCAACAGGCATCAAATATCACTACTACTTATAAACATTCAACGTGCAACACAATGATTCGTGTTCACTTTGATACATAATCATTCTCAAATATGTATTTCTTTAAAACGGTTTTAAATGATTGAGTTAAGAAGCAATAATTCACACGAAGATTCTTACCGGACAAACATGATTATTCCCACTTTGGCGATGTCCTCCTCGATGACTTTCCAGGACTCTTTGATGAGCTGGATGTGATCCGGAGTGAGTCTCGCCGGAGCTTCGTCCTCGGTGTGTCTGCTCTCGGCTGTTCTCGGAGTCAGTCCGGACCCGGAGATCGCGCAGCCCATCCTCGACACTGCTAGTTAGCGGCTCGGGTTAGTCGTGTGTCTCTAGCTGTCTGAGTCAATCTGCTTCTCCATGACTGTCCTGAGTCAGACCTTCAGCGAGAGACTGAGAACCTGAGACCTGCTCCGCGGGAGGGGAGGAGTTCACCTTCATCATCATCATCATCATCATCATCATCAATCAACAAAAACATGTAAAAGATCCTTTGTAGACTCTTTATAGGCTTACAGTATTCATGAGATATTTTCAATTAACTGCTTAATATCAAAAAAGTCTAACACTTTCTATTGTTTTGATTGTTATGATTATTAGATGCATAACAACGAGTGAAACAGTTTTACGATTACTTTTTGAAAACACGCAAGGGTATAATGAATGCATTTTGTAGTTTCTATCTAGTACTGTATCTCTTGTGCCACTGAAGACTGGAGTAATGATGCTGAAAACTCAGCTTTGATCACAGGAACAAATTACATTTTAAGGTCGTATAGAACACTTACAATAATACTTCACAATTTTTAATCAAACCTATGCAGACTTTGTAAGCAGAAGGGACTTCAAAAACGTTATTCTATTGTAATGTAATGTCTGGAAGTATTTAAAAGCATCTGCTAAATCATGACTTGCTTTCAAAAAAGGTATATGCCACCATACAGTATATCCCTTCAAAGGTGATCTGCAATTCAGGATAATATTAAGGCTGCTTTTCAGTTCCTTCCACGCAAGTCATTAATCATATCCACGTCCTGAAGACTGATTATAAAGTGCAAAAACTAATTAATCTGTAATACGCCCCCAAGTCACGCGCAATCATTTTGATACAGGTTCCTTAAAAGAAAAAGAAAAACAAGCACTGCGAGCAGAACAAAGGAAGTAATGTTTAAAGTATGGAAAGTTTCTTTTAATGTAGTATATCAGAAAAATAGGATATGAAATGAACATTTTTACACAGCTGTTGTGCATCATATTTACACCAATTCAAATAAATAAAAAAAAGATTAAATATACAAGATAACGGTGACATCATGCCCGGAGATGAACCCCACCAATGAGCAGAAAAATACAACCAAAAGCAAGCTAGCTTATAATATATCCTATTAAACAGAATCCAAAACACATTTTGTGATGTGCATTATATGTTCCCTCAAATTACTTATCCATTAACTTTAATTACCTCATAATGCTCAAAAAGCAAATGCTCCAATCGGTTAGAATCTGACCTTTAAACAATTATAAATCAGCAATAGTAAGAGACATAGAACAATAATTTGTCTAAAAAAAGAGCAGCATTTTAATTTTACACCCAACGTTCAGTCAAACCGAGCACTATTTGACCATTTTAAACCTTAAACACCCAACTGAGAACCTTCCAGATTGAAAATGACATCAGTTTGTGTCACTGTTTATCATGCATCAGTCTAATCTGATTATGATTTCCAGTTTTCTCCTCATTAGTGGGGAATGACGTCTTTATGAGATTACCCTCTTTCCTCTGGTCAGTGCTTGAAACACAAACAGTGAAGAGACAGCAGGCCCAAAATAACTAAGATTACATTTAATTTTGCAGTGCTTTTCTGGAAAAGTGAAAATATGTTTGTACTAAGCAAATTTCTAACAAAACAGGCACACTGATAACTTAGTATGCACCTGTAATATATTCTTCCTTATTGCTTTAAATTTTTTTAAATGTCCAGAAAAAAAAAAAAATAAAATATATATATATATAACCGCTTTTCCAAAAACTTAACAGTACCACAGTCAGCTCCTTTAACAAATGTTTACATCTCAATGAAATATACACAGGAAATCTCTAATATACATACATTTACAAACGCATAAATACATTCTCTGGGGGTCTACATGCATCCCTGTTCCAGTTGGTTTGGGAGACATCTGCTGATAATTCATAACTGGAAGGTAAGAGTCATGCTTTCTTTCCAAAAACAAAGAACGCCAAACCTGTGTAAGCCTCTTAAACAGTTCATATTTTGGAGAGAGGAATGCTAGCTTTAAGATATTTTAAGGTTTTGAGTGTTAAAAGTTAAAAATAAATTACGTTTATACGTCTCACGTATAAGAACTCAGGTTCTGAAATGTATCCCGCAGGTTTTTAACCAAACTGTGTTGACTGTTCTCAGCTTTTTCCATCCATGCGGTAATGTTGTGCTCTTTACTGTTCGCCACCGCGAGTTCAGATTGAGAAACCACTGCTAAATCCTCCTCCTCTCCATTCTTGGCCTTGCAGATCCTCTCTACTACAATGAGGTTGTTCTCATCTTGACCAGGTTTGCAATCTCTCTCCAGTTGCTCTAGTGCATTAGTGGATCCCAGGCCAAAATCAAATGCATCCACTCTACACAGCGAAGGCAAAGCTTCACCTTCAAGGGTCTTGCTGGAACATGTAGAATCTATGGATGTTGTTCTCTGCACTGTGATACTGCGGAAAGGGGATGAACAAGACAATGAACGAGTTGCTCCGGATCTCTCCGATCCGGCCTCTAGAGCTCTTTCTGGAAAAGAAGTACTACGACTCACTGGGAATGAACGAGGGGAAGCAGATGCATCATTCTGCCTTTGTTCGTTATATTTGGAACGCAACTCTTTGACGTCCGGCCAGTGGAAGGTCTCCGTTTGTGTGGGACTTTGTGGTCTCTGAGCATATACTTTGCAATTGAGGAACTGAGGACTTCCAGGAGAACAGAGGCTGGAAGGTGGACTAGTAGTCCTAGAGTCCAGGATAAGGTCCTGCTCATTCAAGTTCAGCAAAAGTGGCTTGTCAGGAATGCCTATGCACAAAAGAGTCGTGGTTAAAAGTCTGCTTTTTATAAGTACGTTTTTTTTTTTCAATGGAGTTTACCAGTGTCCTGGTCCTGGAGGGTCAGTAGAATTTCGCTCCAACTAGCTTGCAATGTGTGCAAAATAGTTTTTTTTTAATGGAGGATGTAGCTCTCATGATTCTGAAGAAAAAACAAACAGCTAAACAGAATCTCATGGAATGTATGAATGGAATGATTCAATGAGTCACTCAATATTTACTTTTTTCATTACTGGATAAATCAGGTGTTTTTGAACAAATCTCTTGAATAAATGATTCAAAGACAAATGCATTATTAACAGCCCCCTTTTCAGCACCTAAAAAAGATGCACACACAGGAATTGATAGGGGGAAATTAAATTTTAATTTTACAAGTATCTGATACCGGACCTGGAATTTATTTTAGATTTCAAACCCTATTCAATATAGGGCTCAATTTCGAGGTTCGATTTTCAAGATTGGATTGAAATGTATGTAGGGGGAGTGAATGAGCAGCTCTCTCTTCTACCTTCTTTACCCTTGACTAAAACCTTGGCCTTCATACTGGGCCTTCCCAGAACTTCATTCATTCTTTCATTTAAAGAGGGTTGGAGCTAAACTCTGGACCCTAGTGGCCCTCCAGGAACATGTTTGGACATCATTAGGGGTAGAGGAATTACCCAAGGGTTTGTATAAATGGTGATCATTCAACCACAACTTTAACCTCAAGACACTCTGATACAGGAATACATTAACCTGAGACAGGCAAGCGTACTTGTGCTTTGTGAAGCCACTGTATTCCCACTTGATTCAATCTGGCCCATCTCTGTCCACAACCTACAAAAGCTCTGATAGAGCATTTTAAGGGATAGGAATGTGCAAGATTCATCTCTAGTGTCAAGCCTTTAAGGCAAATAAGTTGGAATCCAGTGGGCTATATTGGCAAACATCTACAGTTGTAGAACATCACTAAAAATCCAAACCCTGGTCCTGAAGAACTCTCAACACTGCACATTTTAGATGTCTCCTTAATCAAACAGACCTGATCCAACTCATCAGCCACTAAAACTTAAAGACCTTAAAAAGTATGTCTCGGATAAAAGAGACACCAAAAATTAGCAGTGATGGGGGTTCACAAAGACCAATGTTGGGAACGACTGAGCTACACCACCATGCCAGACACTGCAAGTTGGAGGACTGTCTCTCAAATAAAAGTGAATGGTCAGTTCAGATAAGAAAGTGTCAGGGGAAAAAAATAAATAAAAAAAACACTTAAACTTGTCAAGTGTCTAATCCAGGGGTCACCTGGCTTAGTCCTGGAGCACCAGTATTCTGAACAGTTTAGCTCCAACCCTAATCAAACCACCACCAGCTAATCAAGGCTTACTACGTACACGAGAAGTTTCCAGACAGGTGTATTGATCCAAGTTGGAGCTAAACTGTCCAAGACACCGGCCCTCAAAGATCAAGTTTGGTAAACCCTTTGTCTACTACACCCACCTTTCTCTTTTCCTGGAGGTCTCTCCTCAATGACCGAAGACAGGTTCTTGGGCACAAAATGGTTCTCCAAGATCTTGGGCCTTTGCCTTACTACCGGTCTGTTGTTTTTGATACGCTGACTGTATTGCCTGGCCAGCTGGAACACCTTATTTTTCATTTTCTCCATATCTTGAAGGATGAGTTCATCCTCACTGGCGGACCTTAAGGAGATGATCTTAGGGTAGTGGACCTTGTGTCGCTCTTCTAACTTGTGCTCCTCATTTGGATGCCTCTGGAACTCTTGCATCTTTTCCTTTCCTAAGACATTGTGGATTGGTGATGAGGTAGAGCTTTCATCGGATTCTTCCAATATTAGCAGAGGTTCCCCAAGTCCACTATCAAAGCTCACCTTACTAGTTTCTTCTTTCTTTTCTTCACCAGGCGCAGTCATTTGGGAATACTTGGAGTCCTGATGTTGTTCAGAACTCCCAGTTATCTCCATTTCCATGTCTTGCCACACTTTAACCATGTCAGATGCAGGCTGGAATTCCTCATTTCCACTTTGATCTCCAAGTTTGGCATTTGCAGGGACCACAAAATCAGTGCTATCCTTTGCTTTCTTGTCAACCCCCAAGCCTGACAGATTAAAGACAGACCATAAAGTTGGCCTTGTGATGGAAGACGCCCTCTTATGCAATGCCAAATCCTCGTCTGCAAGGTCATTGAGTTGTTGGCTCAGATTACGGACTAGGCCTGCAGGGATGTATGAAAGGCTCTCCCTGCGTTTGACGGCAAAGCTGGCATCCTGGTGCTCAGCATGTTCGTAGTACCGATGAATCTTATGCATGAGCAATCGGTCCTTTTTGGAAAGGGTATCTGGTTTTATTTGAGATCTTTGGTCTGGTATAAACAGGCAGTCGGGAACAGTCTCTGGTAATGGTTCTGGAGTGGACCGTCTAAACTCTTGGCCTTTGTCTTTCTCATGGGGCTCAGCACCACTGCTGAGCAAACTGCTTCTTCTACTTTCCGACCGAGAAGACGGGCAGCCCAAGTCAAAAGACCCTTCGACTCCTAGACTACTTCTTCGAGAGAAGTTGCTGGTACATTGCTCTGAGAAATTGCTTGCCTTGTCCAGTATGGATGAAGACAAGAGGCCACCAGGTGCTTCAACATCCACATCTACCTCCATGTTCTGAACATCTTCTGAGAGGCTCCTGCAGGATGAAGTCCCTTCCTTGTGGTGCTCTTCTAGTTCAGCAGGAGAGGAGAAATTTACACTGTCCTCAATATTATCTTCGATTTCTCGCCCTTTATTACAGAAGTCTACTGGATCAGTGCGGCATCCTGCCATTACTGTCCCACACATTTTGGGATATTTATTTGATTGGTTCATCCCTGTCTCCTCTGACTTGCTGAGAGGAGAAAGGACCTTCTGTGAACTCCATTCCCCAGTTGAGCTCTAGAAAGGGGACAGAATGAAGCGAGTTATTGCTACAGGAAGCTATGAAGAAGATTACAAAAGAGGATGTGAAGATAACTTAATTCCATCTCCAACATCTTCATAATGACCAGCATGAAACAGGTGCAATTTATCTAGCTTTGAGATAAAGCTTCAATTTATATTTGAAGTTCTTAATGCATGACGTTACCTGTCCAAAGAGAGTCAAACTTTCACTCTTTTCTTTAGTGGGTGTTTGGCTGCTTTTGGCCATTGGCCAATTTTCCCAACAACCTTCTCTGTCCTGAGCACACAAAACAGAAGATCACAGGTTTTTAACAGATGTAAATGTGTTCTACTGAATGACAGCATTCACAGTTGCCATCTGTCAAATATCACTCTAGCGATATTTCAACCTTTCATAAACATCTGCAATTCTTTTTAAAAGCATCCATGCATTTTAATGTTTTTCCACAGACAACTGACCTTCTGAAATTGCTTTTGTGTGCCATTAAACAAAACACAATGAAACAGGAACCTTTGTTTAATTTAATTACGGAAGGCAAGCCATCCGACCTCCACCCCTCAAAATTTGACAGTTAAATTTCCCCCTTGAAGTCAAACTTCAATCAAAAAAATCTTATTGTGGCTCCAAGTGCAAAAAACACTTTGAGACACCCGACGTCCCGTATTATTATGCATTGGATCTTAATAACCACAACATGCTGTAAAGTTCCCCATCATATGTGCATTACAATCTTTGCACACTGACGCATCTGGCATGAAATAGAACACTGATTCTTGAGACGGGACAAAAAAATATCAGCCATTAGTTCAGTAAATAAAATTTCCACTTTGAACCCCAAAAATCCTGTGGTTTACCTGATGGAAGTCTGTTGTGAGTTTTTCATGAGATGACATATTCTTTAAAGATAATAATCTCTCAATTTCTGTATCAGACAGAACTAACAAAATGAGCGATGCAGAATCATGCAAGACCTACAGCCAGTTTTGTCCAAACTCGCAGAGAATGGGTGATAAATGTGACCCCGGAGCACAAAATTAGTCTTAAGTCGCAATAGCCAAAAATACATTGCACGGGTTCAAATTATTGATCTTTTGGTAACACTTTTTTTTAGGTGTCCCTAATACAGAGAAATGACATGGTGAGTACATTTTGTTTCATGCAAGTACAATGGCTACTTACCTAATTGGTACCTAATTAGTTAATTACTCTGTATTATGACACCTTAAAATAAAGTGTTACCGATTTTTCTTTTATGCCAAAAATCATTAGGAAATTAAGTAAAGATCATGTTCCGTGAAGATATTTAGCAAATCGGTAAATATTTTAAAACTTCATGTTTGATCAGTAATATGTATTGCTAAGAATTTCATTTGAACAACTTTAAACAGGTGAATTTCTCAATATTTAGATGATTTGCTTCCTCAGATTTTCTAATAATTTGATCCCAGCCAAATATTGTCCTGTCCTAGCAGACATACATACATCAATGGAAAGCTTATTTATTCAGTCTCCACTTAATGTAAAAATCGAAATTTTGAAAAATTGACACTTATGACTGGTTTTGTGGTGCAGGGTCACAAATGAAAAGACGGCACGTAATTCGTATACCAAGTGTCTATTGAGAAATGTGTTTATGTTTGATTAGTGGCCATGCATACAGTTACGTCCGTGCAATAATTCACGCTACTGCACATCAACAGCATTCAAGCATGGGTGCAAAAGCAGAAACCGGTCTCAGCATGCAGCAGATGGGATGTGATGTGATTGGCAGAAAGCGATAGGTGACCCTCACCGTGGTGATCTGATCGAAAAGCAAAGCCTTGGCCCTATAACGCCAGCAGGAGATGGCGGCCAACACTGAACTGGCAAAGTCTGCTACCTGCTCGACTCTCATCAGATCCTCCTCTTCACCATTGTCTCCTCCTACCCTGTCCTCTGGGCTATTCGCTTTCTCTTCAAGTCTACCGTCGTCCAGCGAGCCTGTGCTGGATTCATGATCTTGTCTGTTCTGAATCATTCCAGGTCCCGTGGTCTTGAGCTCTGGGTTTGAGCTCCCAGTAGTGGTAGGCAGTATGGAAAGATGGTCTTTATCCACTAATAGAGTACCTTCACTGTCTGCATGCTGGACGCCATAGAAAAGTCATGAGATGTCAACGGGCGTTTATGAAAGCGATTCAACATTAGAGACCTGGTACGGTTTTCAAGCATTTGGAGTTTTACAGATTTGCGTTGGTTCCATGCAACATTGGTTTATAATTGCTGCTAAACTGTGCCGAACTGAGCACTTCATATCTACCTTATGAAGGTTTTGCATGCATTTAGTTTGGAATAGCATTTATCAAATTCTTACGATTGTGGCTGTGTAAATGCATTTGACTAATTCCATTTTTAGGTCATAAAAGCATCTGTTAAATGCATAAACGTTAAAGTAAGTTTTCCTTGTACTTAATGTGAAAAGCTTGCAATAGTGAGTGAATGTGGGAATCTTACCTTAAGCGTGCCTGTGTGACGTCCACGGATGATTAAGATGATGCGAAGACAAAGATAAATGTTAGAAATTCTACAATTTAGCAACAGGTTATCTTCATATGCATTTTAAAGGTGATCTTAAAGTTTGGTAATTTGTGTTCAAAATAATCTTTTCATTTTTTTTTTCCACAAAATAAGAAGGCAGATTATTCAAATTATACAAGTGTATCAGATTTAATGCACTTATCGAAATAACAAAAGCAGTCAAATGTCAGGATTCTCAGAAGTATTGGAAATATATTAGTTGATGTGCAATTTCCAAAGATGGCACAAAACATTGTGAAACTGGGCTGAGACTTGATCAAATCATTGTAATCTGGCTCAAATAAACATGAGTCATGTGTTTGTGGTCTCTTCTTGTTGATTAAAAGTTAATACAAAAATGCAGCATATAGCATTATATGTTGTCCACTCCAAAATTAGTATGAAACTTGGATTTCATTTAGCTAACCATGACACATTTTTATAGTCTGGTTGCACATAACACGGTATTGCATGTGTTTGTGCTCTGTCAGGTCTATGCAAAGATAATTAAATCAACTGACAATGAAATGCATGCTGTACGGATGCGTGGAGCTACTTAAGAAAGCTTGGACACTCCCTGCTGATTTCCAAGACAGGAACAGGAAAGACTGTGGTTGGAAATGACAGCTTAATTTGAAAGGTGATAAAACGGCAGGACAGAGTGTGTGAGGCTTGGCTTTTGTCTATTTTCTGCCACTCAGAATGCATAATGCACTAGTGCTGACAGCGAGCCAAAAACAGGTTTGTGGACTGAAAGGAACTGGCGCATGACAAAGCCTGCGGCTGATGGGCTCCATAATTAACATCATTATGTGTGCGGGCGGAGGACCGGGCGGAGGCCTTTGATCTGACACAGGAGGGACGAGTCGAGTCCGTTTGGCTTTGATGCTAAAGCAGGCCGAGAGAGCACAGAAGATACGGGACACGTGTCTCTCACATGAGCCCACCTGCCGTGAGCCCGAGAAGATCAGGGCTATCTCTGATCTTTTGTTTAACAGCGCTTCTTTAATCAGTCAGTCAATCAAAACTACATAAAGTGAATCATGACTAAATCCTATACATTTAGTTTATTCTGCATTTATTTTATGAAATGCATATACTGTACATATACTGCAAAATGCATATGTACACACGTGCATGCATATGCATTTTGCAATATACTGTAACATATATATATATATATATATATATATATGATTGCGCATATATTACATATGTATAATTAGGTATGCATTTTTATAACAATTATCACTACAATAACTTGACATTTTATATTGATTGCTGTTGTGTTAAGTTAATACAAATATGATTTAAATTAATTTAAATTGATTAAAACAGCTTTACTAAATTAAAATATTTGCTAATAAAGCAGGTCATAAAATTCATTCTCATGATTAATATTACTGTATTAAAATAAAAATTATATAAAAAAATACAATGTCAAAATTAAATGCCTTTTTGTTTTGTGCATCCATTTTGCTTTAATGACAGATCCTGATGAACATGTTCTCCAGCACGATTTTAAAATTCAATGAAAGCAAGAAAATCTGACTGTCTGAAAAAGGAATCACATGTTCAGTGACGCTCATTTACTTGCATTTGTCTAGGTGTTGAGAAATAGTGCATTATATGATACACTTCAGCTTAATTTAGTCAGGATTTAAGTGTTTTAAATGTTATGAAAAAATAACTTTCTGTATATTTTCAGGTTTAAATGTAAATCAGTATAGGACTCAGTCTTTTGTGTCCCACTGAATAAAATAGAAAGATAAAGTCGTTACCTTTGGTGCTTCGTGCCGTTCGCTTCGCTGGTTCTGTCCAAGAAAACCGAGGACAAGATCAGAACATAAACCATTATAGAGTGGAAATTTGGTTTGATCTCTAATGCATACGAGTGAAGATGGCTTCACACACCAGATCGTCTCCGTTCCTTTAACGCACTGGAGAAATCTTCATTTTGATAGGATGCTGCTTTCTTCAGCTTGTCTGGACTGTAGCGGTACTTCACTGCACCTGAACAGAGAAAAAAACACTTCTAGTGTTTCAAAAGTCATTCTGCCACAAAAACAAGTGATTCACTAAAGCACCTTGATCTAAACACAGCTTACCTGTCGAGTCCATGTCCAAGATCGCGTCTTTGGCCTGAAAGCAATTTACATGGCAAACGTTTATTATAAAATTGCTGACTGAGAGAAAACAATGTTTTAGGCCATATTTTCAGCAGTATACAAATAACACATGAAATTCATAAAGATCAGTAAAATTTTTTTTTTAAATAAATTAATAATAAAAACGTAAAGTCAAAATAAAATGTAAAAATAAAAACAAATAAAAAATATTATTAAAAACGATTTAATAATAAAAAGTAACAAAATTGTAAAATAAAAAACTAACTAGAAAAATGTATGAAATAAAATGTCTGTTTTTTAAAACAAATTTCATTTTATAAACAAAATAAAACACTAAAAAGAAAACAATACAAATGTAAAATGAAAATAAACTATTTTAAAACAAAAACATCCAAAACAAAATACTTGATAAATTAATAAAATAATAAAAAGTCAATTGAACACAATTAAAAATAAATTAATTAAACAGTTACTAAATAAATAATATAGTAAAAAAAAAATTATAACAATTAAAAAAAAAAAAAAAAGATTAAAAAGTATTTTAATTGTTTCATTGCATGCCAATTGAGTATTTACAAAACTCACAGAACAGAAGTGTAATTATGTTATGTTATTCAAATCCCACAAATATTACGTTTAAATCTCAGGGTAACTTCAAATAAATATATCGATGTAGTTTGGCTGATGAGAGCGTTTATTCTAAATAACAGATCGTGTTTATTACGGTATCACTGATTTACTGTACATACTTTCTGTGGTATAACGGCGTGATGGTTCTCCAGAATGAGTCTCTTTATGTGATGAGCCCACAGTTTCTTCTCTTCCACCGTTCTGGCCTGAGAAACACAATGACTAATGATTAAAGCAAACACTATAAACGGGCTGAACGGCTCATTTGCGGCCCGTGATCTAAACTCACCTGAACCGTGTGCGGCTGCTTGGGGTGCTTGTAATGAGTCACGCTGAAGCGCAGCGAATCTTTGGCACTTTCTATCAGCATCAGAGTGGAGCACTGAACACAAGCAGGAAATCACTACAACATGCTTTTCTGAATTCAAATCTTACATTGTTTAACACTAGGTAGAACGGCTCTGTATAAAGCTCAATCAGATATTACTTTTATAAATAATAATAAAACAATAAAAAAAGTAACACAGAAACAAATTAATACATTTAAAATAAACCCCCACCAAAAAAAACTTCATAAAATAATTGAATATTTTGTTTACTTGTTTTATTTGTCACCATTTAACAAACCGTGAACAGCTGATTATGAATGTGTAAATACATTACTGA
The DNA here is from genome assembly GCA_032361165.1 of Enteromius paludinosus. Lineage (NCBI taxonomy): Eukaryota > Metazoa > Chordata > Actinopteri > Cypriniformes > Cyprinidae > Enteromius > Enteromius paludinosus. The sequence continues at coordinate 103,805 of JAUMHQ010000078.1, forward strand.
CATGTTACATTTAAATCTTGTGTGTGTTTATTCTATTTTAAGTGGCTGATGAAACGGTTTAGAAGGCCTGGTCTAAATAACAGATGCGGTCTCAGATTGAATGACATCTTATTACCGAGATGTGGGTCTTGTAGACGTAATGTTCCCCTCGTTTCCTGGTGATGAGCAGCATCTTATCGAACAGGAAGAGGGTTCTCTCGTTTTTAGCACGATGGACGTGAAATGTTCCTTCTAGAACCAGCTCACCAAACGTGGTCAGATCCTGACCCTTCCAGTTTATGAGCAGAGACTGGATCTCCTGCATGCACAACAGAATAGAATAGATCAGAATAGAATTGAATTCAACAGCCCAGGGGAGAATAGAATTTAACAAACTAAAAAAATAATAAATCAGGATAGAATAAACAAGAATAGTACAGAACAGAATATGATAAAATAGAACAAAACAGAATGGAACAGGATATAACGGCATAGCATAAAACAAATCAGACTGGAATAGAATAGAATAGAATAGAACAGAACAGAACATGTATAGAACAGAATAGAATAAACTAGAATAGAACCGAAAACATAGAACAGGATAAAATAGAATTGCACAGAATAGAATAAACTAGAATAGTACAGAACAGAATATGATAAAATAGAACAAAACAGAATGGAACAGGATAGAATGGCATAGAATAGAATAAAACAGAATGGAATACGTATAGAACAGGATATGATAAAATAGAACAAAATAGAAATGGCATAAAATAGAATAGCACAAAATAAATCAGACTGGAATGGAATATGTACAGAACAGGATAGAATAGAATACAAAGAGATTAGAACAGAAAAGAAAACATAGAACAGGATATAAAGAACGGGATACAATAGAATTGCACAAAATAGAATAAAGTAGAATGGTAAAGAACAAAATATGATAAAATACAAAACAGAATGGAACAGGATAGAATGGCATAGCATAAAATAAATCAGACTGGAATAGAATAGAACAGAACAGAACTGAATATGTATAGAACAGGATATAAAGAACAGGATAAAATAGAATTGCACATAATAGAATAAACTAGAATAGAACTGAACAAAATATGATAAAATAGAACAAAACTGAATGGAACAGGATAGAATGGCATAGAATAGGATTGGATGGAATAGAATAAAATAAAAACTGAACAAGTATGAATAGAACAGCATAGCATAAAACAGAACTAAAGAGGAAAGAACAGATTAGCATAGGTGTGTTAGAATAGAACAAAACAAAACAAAACAGAATAGAATATGATAGAATAGCATAACATAACAAATCAGAATGGAAGAGGTAAGAATATAACAGAAGAGAACAGAAAATAATAAAATAGAATAGAGCAGAACAAGTTAGAATAGAATCAAATAAAACATAACTTAACAGAAGAGAACAGGACAGAATAGCATGGGTATGTTAGAATAGAATAAAATGGAACAGAACAAAACAGATAGAAGAGAAAAGAACAGAATAAAAAAGGGATAAAATAAAACAACAGAACAGAATAGAATAACAGAGGCATGTTAGAATAGAATATCATTAAATGGAACGGAATCAAATAGAAATAGGACAGAAAAGCATAGGTTAGGATATAATTCTATTCTATTCTATGAAAGTCAGAAAAGAAGAGAAGTACTGGCTCCCAATTCATTCAGCTCAAATCATTTTCATCTCAATCAGTATCTGTTACTTCAGGAGTGCCTCAAGGCTCTGTCCTGGGCCCCCTTCTGTTCACCATCTATCTCCTTCCCCTTGGCAA
>JAUMHQ010000078.1:138505-148647 GCA_032361165.1 Enteromius paludinosus
TCCCCTCACGCGGATTGTCCCGCAGGAAGAAACGGCGCCCTGGATGTCAGTGGATGGCGCGCACAGTCTACGAACACAGGACGCTCAGCTTTCACGATTTTAAATTACTCAAATCTACTTTTTATGAAGTTTTAATTAATCAATAAACACCATCCAAGACTGACTTTTCAAAAACACTTGCTGCTAAGAAGAAACCCCAGAAGTTAAATGAAGTATAGCTCCATTGTTGTTCAAACTAAAAGAAAAGGGGGGAAAAACAAGGTCATATTATGTTAGTTTTAATAAATAAAAAATAAAATATATATATATATATCTATAATGTATTCAGTTTTAATAGTTTCTGTACATTTTAATAAATCACAGAAGAATGTGCAATAAATATAATAAACAGATATTTATGCATTACAACTTTAACAATAAAATTGCCCCATGAAAGGCATTGTATTTTTTCTATAGTTTTATTTTTTCTGAATTCAATTTTATTTTTTTTTATAATTACATTTTATTAATTAAATTTAACAAAAGAATTTCAATTTTAAAAAATGTTAAGATTTTCTTCATTCTTTTTTATTTAATTAACAGTCAATCGTCGCACACCTGCAGATAATAGATATTATTATTATTATTATTATTATTATTAATAAAAACAAGAAAATTCTGCACACTACCAATACTTGCAAAAGTTTTATTGACGTTTTGTTTTAAAATTATTATTATCATTTAAATGTTAATAAATCACAAAAGGAAAGTCTAATCAACGGGACGCAAATGTATCCAGTTCTAAAAATAACAGCCCTATGATTTCACGTTTTTCTAGATTCAGTTTTATAATTTAATACAAATGTATCAAAATACCATACAACTTCACAAATTTAACTCTCAAACAGAGCCCCACACACTTGAGATCTCAAACATCTTCACTATTCCTGAACTAATTTGATTATAATGGGGCGTTTGTGAGTCTCCATCTTTAATACGAGCATCAGGATCAGAGATGAGAGTCCTCCAGGATTAAAATCCTGCTGCTTGTGTCTCTGAACTGACAGCTGTGCTGCTGAGACCAAGCCAAGACGATGATCTCGGGGCGGATAACAGACTCACATCAGGATCAGCGCAGAGACTTCAAATATGAGCAGCTTCTACACGGCAATGACTGCAGTCTGCTCTATTCTATTCAAATGCGTCCTTTGCATTGTAAACAGATGAAGTGTGCTGGCATGTAAATGCCCATTTGGTTCAGAACACGAGTCCATCTGGAGAGCTTTTGTTCCCACAGCTGATAAAACGCGCTCACCGAAATCTGACCCTCACATCCAGGTCTGGGATCTGTCCTGTAATTGAAGACAGATGGACCCATCTAACATGGACTTTAACATTAGAGACAGGTTCATCTGTTTTCATGCGGATTTACTGCTCAAGAAACACATGAGCGACGCTGGAAACAGTTGTGCTGCTGCGCACTTTTGTGGAAACTGTGACATTTTTATTTTTCAGGATTCTTTGATCAATATAAAGAGTTTATTTATTTGAAATTATAAATCTTTGCTGTCCCTTTCGATCAGTTTAATACGAAAGCCCATTTCTGCAATGCAATAAAAAAAAAAAAAAAAGTAGCCACAATTCTGAGATAGAAGATATATAAACTCAGGACTGCAAACTATATAAGCTCAGATGTGCAATATATTAATATATGCCCCTATTATGCCATTTCAAAGGTTGCTCTGAGTCTCTTAAAACAGGCTTACATGTATGCATGGTCAAAAAACGCTTTAGTTTTCTCCAAAGATAGATTTAATTTGACCCCATTTCGAAATGATTCATAAACATCTAAACCCCGCCTCTCCGTGAGCCCTCACTGCTGTGATTGGTCAGATGGTCTACCGCTACAGCGTGTGTCAGAAAACCAAACGCCCATCACCAGAACTGAATGACAGCGCAGGACACAGCGTCTTCCTGACATGATGTAATCCGTGCGGAAATTGTACAGTTTGGGGGCGGGGCAAGCTGTTCGCGATGTAGAAGGTTGGCGGAGATTATGCAAATATGTTACTTAGTTGAATGGATCTGTAACAGAGAAATTGCTGATGACTCGTTTAGGCGAATGTGAGCCGACTTTTTTTTGATAGACAATAACTTTATTTATCGTGCACGGTCAGGGTCACAACTCTACAGATAGTTTATGTTCACATACAGCTACATGACACGCTGCATGAACGATCATGTTTGAAAAGGCGTAATAGGGGCACTTTAAGCTCGGCACTGCAAAATACATAAACTCAGAATTGATAAATACATTAATTCGGAATTGCAAGATATAAAGTCTCCCTTAAAAAAACAAAAAACTAAAAAAAACACAAAATAAGTAATTGCAACATTTTATCTCACAATTCTGACTTATTTTATAAGACACTGACCAAACAATGTCTGAATTAAAAAGTTATTAAAATTGAATACAATTCTGTAAAGTTAGTCAGTTTTAGAGCATTTCCGTTCCCAAAAAAATGGGAACCAATGAGAAACGAGCTCCGCCCCCCCCAGTTCTGCGACCCAAACCCATTCCGGCTTTCAAGCATGGCGTGCACCGAGCAGCAACAACCGTTCGACTCTACTGTAGCGAGAAATTTTCATGACAGGTTTTCTCTGCAAACGGAGCAAAAGTATTTTTCCTACTGCTTTGGTTACGGTGGCTCCAGGTTCCGTCGCTACATATACGTCATCAGAATGAGTGTTCTGATTGGTTGTAGAGTCGTGCAGTAGTATGCAGAGGCATCTGATGGACGCAGGTTAAGTGCGCCGTAGTAAGGAAGCTTGGCCAGAAAGTCGCGGAAGCCAAGCTAGTGGAAAGAGGCTTGCTGAAATAAGTTCTCAATCTCTTCTTTCTTGCTGACCCCAAATTTCCAATAATTCAATTCTCCAATACACATGTGGAAATTTCAAAAAAGATCTGATATTTTTTGCAGCATAGTTCATCATCTAACAATCCTTATCTTGGTCTGCACTGGTCTAAATGTGTTTCTAAATGCTGCAAATGAATCTTCTTCATTAAGAATCCATCTGATTTGTTGCTGTAGGATGTAGCGCTTCAAAATAAAGCAACACCCAAATTTTGCAATGATGACTAAAAAAGCAAGTATTGAGAAAGATCCTCCAGCCTCCTGAAAAGAAGACCGATATGAAGCTGCGTTTATTACATCATGAGAAAACCAGCCGCACTGGGTTAAAAATAAGCGCTCTTTGGCAGTATGAAGAATATAACGTGGTTTGCAGTGAATGGGTGAAAAAATTCCTTTTACAGGCTACTTCTTTAGTCTACCTGTACGTCTTGTTTTCTCTTAAGCAAAACAAATGGAACAAAGTTGACACTGAAATCTAATTTAAAGTCATGCAATGAAAGTCCACGGAGATGGATATCTGAAAACCATGCAAGATGAATCGAAACATTCCTTCTCATGAACGCATGAGACACAATCTAATGACAGTCTCCAGAGCACTCTTTCATTATCACGGTGTATTTATTCTTCATCCATAAATAAATGTCTGTCATCCATAAGCCTCCCTATGGAATTCCCTCGGCTTTCTCACACACTGTTAAAACACAAGGCGACAATTACTTCCTCAATTAAAACGCTTCCGAAAGCCAAACGCTCCCGGCACTCCCTAAAACTACTCCCTTCTCTTCCGCCGCTGACCCCACGACCTGACGCCGTCTGCGGGACTAAACCCTTGGGTATTCTGACACTGAGAGACAGACGGGAGGTGTACGAAAACACAAAACCGCTTCATTGACAGGCAGGCGCAGAGACACGGCATTTATTATTCCAGCAGTTAATCTTGGCTGGCCTCACTCTCACGCTTCAATGTTTCAGAGAGGCAAACCGTAGTCACACATCAGATCAGATTTGATCTTGTGGAGAAGTCTGTTTCTTCATCCGATTTGGAGAAATGCAGCATTGCATCAGTGTCTTGGCAAAGCATGTGAATGGGTGCCGTCAGAATGAGAGTCTGATAAAAACATCCACAGCACCCCAGTCCATCGGTTAACATCTAGAGAAGGAAAGAACTTCACTAAACCAGCTGATCTAAACTACAATTATCCCGACTCATCATTTGACTAAGTTTCAGGATGTTTAAACAAAGCGGGTTCAATGCAAATACCTGTGCTTATTTCTAATTAAACATGCACTTTGTGAAGACACGATGCACTACTGTCTGAAACTCCTGCAGCACACGCTCTTATGCAACATCGATCTCCATCTCAGTATGCATCGTCTGACTCTCAGAATGCACTAATCTCACTCATCTCCTGCGAATTCCCGTTAAGTTCCTTTTCTTTACGAGAGATGGTGGGATAAAACATCTTCCCATCTGAACACCCAGTGAGCTCTTTAAACAAACCTTACACACACACGGTGCACATGGACCTGCGCCAGCTGCCTAATTGGTCAATGATTGTTTCCTGAAGAAAAGCAGAAACACATTTCATGCAGCTTCCCTCTTCACATGCACCTCAAACAAAAACACTTGTCATTCAGACATACAAGCAGATATTAAGCTGCTCATCTCAGCTAGAGGCTCCGGACTCCTAAAACTGCCCGATTATTATGCTTATGAATTTATGAATTTGGAGTGTTCCCAAGATAAATGTCTAAATGTTACATAAAGGTTCCACTTTTTGAAAAATTCCCAACTAGTACAGAATGTGAAGGGTTTAAAAATAAAGTCATTTTCCACTGGCTTTATAAACTTCAATCTATATTTAGCAAAGAACATAATTGAAAATCAAAACAATAACCAAAAAAAGTAACAAAACATACCAAAGTAGCAGTGTTTCTCAGATATGGAACAGCATTGATATCAAGTTTTTACAACCTGATCTCACAGCAATTCGTACATATTGTGGGAGGTGGCTAATTCGTACAAATTCATACGATTTATTCTTAATCGGACATATTTTACGAGACGCCAATTCGTATGAATTTGTACGAATGACCTAAACATAACCCCGCCCCTAAACCTACCCATCACGTGGTTTTAGACAAATCGTACGAGTGAGGTCGTATGAATTAGTACGAATTGGCACAAATTTGGCACGAATTGCTCGTGAGACTGTGTTGGTTTTTTATAAGTTCCTTGAAATACCATGAAATGCGTATTTGGAAATCATTTAGTATGATGGTTGTTAAAATATTCCTGATTGACCTATTTCTTCAAAAAAGGGGCGTTGTATTATTTCACACTTTTTTATTTAAAGATAGTAAATAATACGTGTTACACAGAAAATGTAACACTTTTAAATTAGAACTAAATAATTAAAAAAAATAAAATCTATATGTTCAAAGACCGAAATCAGCTAATGTAATAATTGAAATAAAATGAGAAATATTGCGTAATATATAGGTCACTTAAAGTTTATTTTACATGTAAAATTTACAAAATTAGAAATAAATAATTAAATAAATAATTAAATACCTTGAGATGAATGAAACTGGCGAAAAAATAAAGCACTGATGAATGCATCAGACCAAAAAACATCCATAGACCAAATAAATATCAGTTTTTATCTGCATGTAAAATTTACAAAATTAGAAATAAATAATTAAATAAATAATAAACAAATAAAAAATAATAAAATATAAAACATATATATATATATATATATATATATATATTATTTTTTTAATAATAAAAAAAAAGGCCAATGTGATTAAAAAAGGCCAAATATCGTCCGATACATTCGACTTGACAACATATTGGTTTATAAAATTGATTAAAATTAAAAATAAATAAAAAAATTTATTAAATGTTTTGAAGAATGTCCAACGTATTACTTAAAAAAAGCTAAATGTTGGCCGATATTTTTTTGCCTTGGCATTATATCTGTAATATCTGTTAATTTTATATAAAATTTACAAAATTTAAAATAAATCATTTTAAAATGGATTTTTTTTTAAACAATCAGCCAAACAGAAAAATGTTTAAAAAATCTGATGCAATAAAAAAAAGCCAAATATTCAGTGTTACTCAGGCCTTCACAATTTATCATTCATAAAATACTAACGAGTGCATAAAGTGTATCTAAATCCCATATTACCCACATAGAACTTTCCTAAAAAGGCAAGTAGTACCTACTAATTTTCCTAGAAGGGCTTAAACTTCAACCCTGTCGAGGCCCTTAGATTCAGGCCTGGAGCTCCGTCTCTAAGGACAGACAAAGAGCTTCTTCTTGCAGATCCATAAACCTCTCGGTTCAGGATTCAGCGTTCAGCTGTTAAACTTCTACTTGGACAAATAACTCCAGAAACGCTGTTCCCTTGGGTTCTCTTAACCCTGACAAGGTCAAAGTAAAACACTGACCCCGTCTAAAAACTTCTAGCGTGTCCGATTACGCCCGTGAAGACCAGAGCGTGAACTGTGAGAGGGCTGGGAAACTGAATGAATGGAGAATGAAAGTAAATGACTGTGACAATCAAGTGATAAACTCTCAGGTGAGTAAATAATTAGCGGCTCACTGATGCGTTTTTAATGATCAGTGACGAGAAGAGTTTGATTCACCAACAAACTGGACAGAAATATCCAAGGGAATAAAAATAAAAAGCTAATTGTAATTTTTTCTAAAGTTGCAATTGTGCGCGAGTTAACCTTTCTCCCAGAATTGGATAAAGAAAAAAAAAAAAAAAAATCTCTGATAATTAAATGGCTGCAAAGCAGAACAAAACTTGCTTTCACTCTAAAGTTTACATGACTTTTAGGATTTCATTAGTTTCCATAACTTTTCCAGTTCTGGAAAACACAATCCTGTGAATTTCCAAGTTTTCCACACTCATGGAAAATGCTGCAAAGTGTCGTCACCCATAACCACAAATACGCAAACTAAATGCTTTCACTGCACCAACACAAGCATTATATAGGGGTCATCTATAACAGATGAAACACACAATTGTTTCACTAAATCAACACCTCATCATTTGTTAATCAAAGTCTTCACCAGGACAAAGTTCGGGCGCCTTAGACAAATACTCTTTACAAAGCACACAGACTTTGTAAGAGACACTTGCAACACCTTGAGAAGAATAAAACTGGCGAAAAAATAAAGCACTGATGAATGCATCAGACCAAAAAACATCCATAGACCAAATAAATATCAGTTTTTATCTGCATGCATGTGGTTTTAATGCAAGTTTAACAGCAACTTTAAAGACTACCGAGTGGGTTTTAAGGGGCTTTGCTTTAGATAACCATCTGCTTTAAAGAAACAAGAAACCAAAACTAAGTTTAGTTTTTCATCCATGCTGCAACTGATGAAAGTAATGAGTAAATTAGCAAAGCAAAGAAACAAATGACGATTTTGATGTTTTAATGATGTTTTGCATGAAATTCGTTCTGATTAGCCTATCTGTATCGTATCTTGATATCATTTACTAAAGGTCATTGTGATATGGTTAACATTTTAGCTAATAAAAACCTTATTGTTATTAATAACAACATGCGACTTACTTCCAGCAATGTATTTTCAGCAAAACAAGACACGAGGACAGCAAAAACACACGCAAACTTCCTTAAATACACATAGTGTCTTTAAATAAAAAAAAAAACACTTTAGCCGTCTAATTTTGATGTAATTTCTTTACTTTACGCGTTTATGCACCACCATGCAGTCTTTAAATGGAGACTAAAACACTTACCGACTGAGTTCCTCGTTATTTACGTCGTTTGCAGTTCATTCGCACCTCACAGACATTTATATGTATTATTTTCGCCGGCTGCAGTTCTGAGAGGCTCAGTACGATCATCTCATATTCAGCTCCACTGACTGACTTCAGCCTGAACTCAAACACCGCTGCATTAAACCTCAGAAACTACTGAGACTCCAGATGGGCGGGGCTTAGTGACGCAAACTTGTTGTAAAAGTCGAAACAAAAATGTTTCAATTTCCTAATATTCATCTCGCCGTTTTAAGTCAATACATGTCAACAATTTTAGTTTTTTTTTGTTAAGCTGCAAATTATTATTTAACGACGAAGCAAACGCGTGACGTAATACGTGTTACTTTTCTCAGCGCTGTCACGATGGACCAATCACCCCCACACTTTTCTTTAATACATTTTAAGATATTTGTATTTGTTAATATGTGCATATTTCTTAAATAAATTTATTTAAATAACTATTTTCCACGAGTAAAAAAATAAGAATAGAAACTCTTTCGTCATTAATGCCCAGCAAGTCTACATACTTTAAATGTTTTCTTCCAGCAAGACATTTATCTTAACAAAGCACGAGAACATAAACACTTCAATTTCGTCAGACGTTTCTTTAACGCAGTTTATAAATACTAAGAAAGGTAAGTTCAACGTTTTTGTTTACATAACGGCAAATTAACCAAGAGCGCCAGAGTGACGTGGTATATGTTACTTTTCTCAGCGCTGATCAAGATGGACCAATCACAGTCGACTATGATTACATCACAGATTGCAGTTTTATTTTTAAGAGTTTTCTATAGATATATATGCGTGTATGAGGTAAGATATGCGAGATCCTTAATATATAAACAAAAATGACGTCCTGAGGTTGCGTGTAGGGCTTTAAAAACTTTCTCAAACTCAGAAAATAAAATAAAAAAACTGAAGGAAAGGTTGTTAGCACCTTAATTCTCAAAAACACGGTCTATCGTTTGTTTTGTTGTTGTTAATCTAACTATACATTTAAACAAACTTTTAATAACACCACTCTTCTCATTGAAGGGCAAAAATTGTGTGGACCTTTTGAATAAACGGCGCCATCTGCTGTGAAATAAAAGCTAGTTTCTAAAGTAAAATTAAATAATCAGGTAAAAACATCCACACAGAGTCTGTACATATTAGTTTTATTGAGACTGTCCATGATTTATAGTTTAGACGTCAGGCAGGTTTTCGATACACATAAAAAAGTCTATGTACAAATTTGCATTGTGTGTGTGTGTGTGTGTGTGTGTATATATGGGGTATGGGAGGGGTATGATTTTTCACCATAAATTTAATTTCTAAATCCAAAACATCAGTTTACTAAAAAATGAAATACATATATATATAATAATAAAAAAAGAACATTTAAAAAGGAAAATAAAACTTGTAATGTAGCTAATAAAAAAACAAAACAAGAGTTTACACAACAAAGAGCCATAAATCAATATCTCATATCTCAAACTAAAATATAAAACTAATTTCTAGATAGTAATGCACTGTTTACATGGCTTTAACCGATGAGAGGCAGCATTTCAAATAAAAAGAAAAAACTATCCAGTCTTTGCAAAATAAAAGTACATGGCTCATGAATCTTGATTTAGTTTTTTTGTGGTCATAAAAACTGGCTTTATCATTTGCTATTGCAACACATATTCACCCCTGAGCAAAATCCAACACGCTAATATATATATATATTAGGACAGAAAAAAGAAAAGTGAAAAACCTGCTGGTAATAAAAGTTGTTTCAAACGTAAAACAAGCAAATCAAACAACCTCTTTGCACAGTTACCAGCCTGTCTACTCCAAATGAACGACTGAAGAAATCAATCAAATAGCTATTGCATATACAAATTCATTTTTCACATCACGCTCCAGCAGTAAGGATAGATGTCCTGTTAAACTGAGTTAATGCTCATATGGGTTTGGTTGTGCTGTTGTAGACGAGTTTCTCCGAATCCTCGTAGGCGTGAACATGACCGCCGTTAACGGCCACATGCTGATGTTTGTTTTTGCGCTTCTTCTTTCCCTTCAGGATGCAATATGCAATAACAACCAGCAGGATGATGATGGCTAAGCCCAGGAGGATGGCGATCACAAAGGCAGCTGAACAGAGACATGACAGTCACGTTACATCAATGCATCTGGATATGTCAGCAGTCAAACAAAGGTACGACAGCAGACTATAAACTACTGCACAATTCCCCCCCCAAGGAAAAAAAGACATGCAAGGTGCATATACTAGTGCATAGGAAACTGACATTATTAGAAAATAAAACAATATTACACAAGCCAGAGCAGGGTTATAAACTGTAATAATAATAAAAAAAATGTAAAAAAAAAAAAAAAATTATATTTATATATATACACATACATATATTTATTATTTATTTATTTTTTCCCCCCAAATTTTATTAAAATTACAGT
>JAUMHQ010000078.1:166552-182111 GCA_032361165.1 Enteromius paludinosus
GCTACATACCTTCTATGTACATATCAGAGAACAATTTAAAATATTCTCTCAATGCATTCTATGGCACCTTTAAATGAGCTTATTGATGAGTTTAAATGGATCCCAAAAGAAAATAAACACATTAAAGCACAGTGTTGGGGGTAACATACAAGTAACGCAAGTTATGTAATAATATTACTTTTAATTTAATTAACCAGTGTCTCTGGGTTCTGATCTTTAATGATCCAGTTCAACCATACTTACGAGCAAAATTGACTTCAAAAACCAACTATTGTTTATGACGCTTTTTGGTGTGTTAGGGCTTTTACATTTGCTATAAATAGAACTTTAACTTATATTAAAAACAAACACTCAAGCTCTATTTAAAAAGTAACGCAAAAGAAACACAATGCACAATGCTTACTGTACCATAAAAAGTAACTAAATTTTGTTTTAGTTGCTTTTTTCTTAGGGAGTAACGCAATATTGTAATGCATTACTTTTAAAAGTAACTTTCCTCAACACTGTTGAAGTACACTTTTACATTCTCTTCGTCTGTTTTCTGACATCTGTAGCTCAGTGGTTATCTGTAGTAGATTACATGCAATCTGGATTGTGTCAATTTAGTACTATAATTAGATTTTATTGCATTTTAAAAACTCGGTATGGTACAAGATTATCCTGTGTAAATCAATTTGATATAAAGTTTGGTCAAAAGTAGACCAATTATATGAACTAAAATGTGCAAAGTACATTTAATTTGGAAGCAGTATTGGTGGAAATTTTGTAAGTAGTCTACCCAGGACTGTTGATATCAATCATTTAATCAATGTAATATCCTGGAAATAGTGTGAGTAACAACATTTGATAACAAGTGTTTCTCTCTGTGCACCATCGGTCTTACAGGAAAATGAGCTCAGTAGCAGAAAATGGAAACTATAAGATCTGGCCCGGAGCTCTAAGTGACACCTGACATATCAGCCACTAAGAGAAGATTATTTTGACATATATGGCTCTTTGCTGATCCCCATTTAATCGAAACAGAGCAAAGTCACATCCATTACTCTCCATTTCCTCCTGGCACAGGATACCACTTGTAATGAAAGCACCATTACCTCTGATAATGGGGAAAAGTGTCCAAGCAAACGAGGTGTGCTCCAAAACGCTGCTAATATATAGTTATGTGAATATCACAGAGACTCTTTTCACTTGAGACAGTAAGCAAGCCCCTAGCAACCACCCAGAACACCCTAGCAACAGCTTAGCCACACTTTAAGTACTCACTCTAAAAACAATAACAGCCATTTAGTACATATAGCAACTATAAAGCAATGCCCCAAGCGCTGTATACAAACTGTAACAACCACATAGCAACACCTTGAACGCCCTAGCAACAGCTTAGCAACCCCCTAACAATCATCCAAAACTCCCTAGCAACGGTTTAGCTACACCCTGGCAACCACTCAACAGCTCTAAGCACCCAGAACACCCTAGAAACCACTCAGAATGTCTTAGTAATGTTGTAACAATGCCCAAGCAACCACTTATAACACATGGCTACACCCTAGCAACCATTCAGATCAAAAACACCACAGCAACAGCTTAGCAACCCCCAGGGACCACTTGGAGCAACAGTTTGGCAACGTCTAGCAACCACCCAGGACTCACTAACAGACACATATTTAGCAACCCTAATACCAGTCCCCAGCAACCACCCAGAAGACCCCAGTAACCACATAGCAACACCCTGGCAACCACTAACAGTTGTGATAGTGAGGTTTGCACTAGCAAACAGCATATTTTCTATACAGGTGTATTAATAGCACACAATGAAATAATTTTTTTAATCAATCAAAATAGTTTAAGTTCTTTATTTTTTATTTATTTATTTTTTAATTGGAATTGAAATAATAAATCAAATGTTTTTTTTTTATATAAATTTAATTTCAATCTTTATTGCTGAAGAGTATTGAACTTTCTTCTCCTGTATTCTTACAGATGTGAATTTACTTTTTCTTCAATCTGAGGTTTATTTGTGACACGTTTTAGTATGAAAGGGCTTTTACATTTGCTATAAATAGAACTTCTTATACTAAAAACAAACACTGAAGCTCTTCCCATATTTAAAAAGCAACTAGTGCATTACCTTCCATAAAAAGTAACTAAGTAACAAACTTAGTTATTTTTTAGGGAGTAACGAAATACTGTAATGCATTACTTTTAACAGGAACTTTCCCCAACACTGTTTGCAAATAAAAAACAATTTTTCCAGGTCACTGTTGTGACCTGTGGGATTAAACGTAGTAGTAACAAGTGCTTTAAAAACAAGTGTTTTGGCCTCTGACCCCAATCTTACTGCATGTTATCAGTCTTAAGCTGAACTATGTTCCTCTTTAACACACACGAGGACGGCAGTCAGTGAGGGAGCGAGCGAGCAAGAGCGAAAGACAGAGAAAGAGAGAGAGAGAGAGAGAGAGAGGGAGACATAGAGAGGGAGGGAGGGAGTCAGTGTTAGTGGAGCGCAGACAGAAGACAGGAGCTTAAGGAGGCTGTCGGACAGAAACACCACGATCATGATTCAGAAACACACTGCAGTATCAAACACAGACTGAGGAGCAAACAACAGCAGGACGGCGACTGAAGGAGTCTGTGTTTGAATCTGTGAGACAGACAGAGAGAGAGAAAGAGAGAGGCTGCTGTCTCTTGGTCTTCTCCCTGTCGGCGTGAGGTTGTGGCAGGCATGGCGTCGGAGCCGGGCACCCAGTCCAGAGTGATGTTTCAGACCAAAGAGGAGGAGCCTGCCCAACGCAAACTGGGCAAACTGACGGTCAAATACAACCGCAAAGACCTCCAGAGGAGGCTGGACATCGAGGAGTGGATCGACGGGCAGCTGCACCTGCTGTACGACTGCGAGGTAAGACAGATCCACAGAGACGCAGTACACCATCAGACCCCAGTAAATAATGCAGAAAAATGAATGCTTCTCCTAAAACTCCTGATATATGGAGTAGCTCAGATCATTCGAGGAGAAATGAGGGCATTTCGAGATCTCAGAATTTTTTATTGCAGTATTTTTGAGAGGCATTGTTGAGATCTCTTTTTGAGAAGCAGCAGATGTTAGTTAATATCTCTTTATAATCTCGTGGCTGTAGAAGGAACAATTGAGGGAAGTCTGTTGAAGGTTTCCTAGAGCAAATACATCATTTTACCATGGTACCACCACAGCATGCACTAAATGTGCACTTTATGTTATGAAGAGCCAAGAAAGTTTATTGGTTAAAGCTTCAGAAATGTTTTGAAACCGTCCATCTTGTGCAGTTTTTCACACATACGTTCATTCATTTAGCAGATGCTTTAATCTGAATCCACTTACAAATGAGGAACATCACAAGTGCTAGTTTTTGTCTATAGACGTGAGCAGTGCTGACGGCCTCAGTGCCTTCATATAAACCACCACCGCTGACATCTGACATGATGTCCATTTCCACAGAAAATCATTTCCACTGCAAACAAAAAGCATAAATCTATAGCAATGCATTCATAGCAATACAACACAATGGACTGATAAATGTATATATATATATATAATGCAGATCTGAATATATGTTCTTATTGATTCTTATATGATTCTTATTGATAGCATGCCTACAGCCTATGCATATATTGATGATAATTACTTCAAGCACATACTCATGCTTTACATTTGTATATTCAGATTTACCTCTATATATTTATATAATATAGGCCCTATGTATTCAAAGGAACTGTCATCTCACTAAAAACACAAAAAAGACGAATTACTCCCTTTACTACAATTTTTGCTTTGGGCAATAGCTTAAGTGTCCAGTAAAAGTGCTTTTGTGATTATTTTAACCAACCGAAGGCTGAGTGGGAATGTTGAACATTAGATAGATTCAGCTGACGTCATGATTTGCCAATGATGACGAGTCACGGACATCTGGAGATGCACAACATCTGCCGCGTTACATCAGAGACTGTAACCGCTGCATCCCATGCTGCCATGGCAACAGCAGTCTGGCTGCTTCAGCATGATGGGACGTGTGTGTGTGTGTGTATTATTGCACATGACATTTACTCGATTGCGCTGAGGATTCAGTGACATTAAGAGGTGAGAAGGTGACGATGTTTGAGCAGATCAAGTTGTTTTTCCTCCACATCCGCTCTCTGTGAGATACAGACAGACGCCTACATGTGCTGATTATAACCTCACTGACAGCTGCTCTGATGCCAATCTCGCCCAACACGACATGCAACAAACACCTGAAATCTGCAATCCTAAACCGATCTCACGAATGTGCGTTTAGATAACAACATATTCGCGTGTTATTGATGAGCAAAAATGGACTTTGGCGTCAATATGCTACGCTACAGGTTGGTTTAGGCTTGTGGGGTATATGCGCAACATGTATACGCCAAAAACTGTGTATTATATCCATGCTAAACACGTGCATATCAAATGCATGCAAATGTCAGTTATTTGCATTGAATTTGCGAGATTCTCTGAAAACCTAACCTTTTTGTTGCAAGCCCCATGCTCTACTAACTAGTCATTGAGTAACTGAGGAGTTAATCTCTGTCAACCGAACCTACAGCAATTCGGTTACCATCTTAACCCACCCTGATAACATGATGAACTGCACCATGGGCTTTGTGTGATATGATATCTTGCATTTGACAGCTGTACACTGGTGTACATTATACCAGAAAGATACAAGTAGTTCTTGTAGCTCAAGAAATAGAGCATGTTGCAAGGCAATGCATGAGCTGAAAAACAAAATATGATGCATGAATGTAAGTTACAGTATAAAGGAACCAGCAATTTCTCATTGCTACAGTATCAGAAATGAAAGATTCACTATGCAGTTTTCTTTGGGTATATTTCTTGTAATTATAACACAAAGTTGGGTTGTGCAACTGCATTAAATATCTCAGGTGAACCAATCAAATGAAACAGATACTGAAAAAGAACGTTTAAGACTGAAATTAATGTCGTTCAACACCAACAGCTGTTAACAAAGCTGCATGTTTCATACGTCACTGATTATGTTTCAACTGTTTACTATAACTTTAGATTTTAATATAATGTTTCAGGTTTTTGAGTTGGAGAGTGTTTGTTTATATATATATAGGTTTTTCATTAACATCCCCTAGTAAAAAAGTTATATAATTAAAATATTTTTGCTTTTATAACATATTTACTGACAGATACTCGAGACCTATTGATATAAACATTTAATTCAGAGTATAATTTGTGCACAATGCACATTTCTTATTAAAAAGCCCAAAATGACAGTTTATGGCACTTTTAATGAGGAATAATTGTGTAATATTGCCCTTTAAATGCAAAATATGTAAAGTGTACTTAAAGTATACTTGCAATAGTTCCACTTTAGCACAATCTAATATACTAAGTATGTCTTTAATTAGACTTCAGCACTACTTCTGCACAATTAAAGTGCGTTAAATACAAAATGAGTTGTTCTAATTTAGCAGACTAGAAATATACCAGTTTAGTATACTAAAAGTACAATTGCATGGAATTTTATTAAGTACACAAGTATGGAAATGTATTTGCAGTATGCAAATGTATACAAATACATTTAAGTGCATTTATTTTTCACCAGGGTCACCTCTGAAACAGTGAATTAACAAGACAAGAACAGAAAAGAGGAAATCATTTCTGCCTCCACATTTAAAATATCCGGCTCGCAGTCGTGGTTAATGTCTGACCCTGACCTGTTACTATTAAACTCAAGCACTCAAGGACACGTGGGATTTTCAAGCATTCAGCAGTGCGGATCTTTCAGCATGGTGTGTGTGTGTGTGTGAGTGAGACAGTGTTGAAGGTAGTGGCAGATGTCCAGCATTGGTGTGTGTGTGTTTACTGTGCTGTATTCGTCAGATGACACAGTACTGAAAGATCCCTGATAAACATGCATGTACTGCATAGAAGAACTGCTTCACACATATCTTTCTTTTCTAGCATTTTTAAGGGAATTTAAATGGAGCAGGCTTTGAGGGGAAGGCGTCTGTTGTGTCCTAAATACATGTTAAAGCAGCTCTATTTAAAGACCCCGCTTTGATGTTTACTGTGGTACTCTTGTGCATTTCACTGATGTAATCCATCAAAAGATATACGCCTAAGGAATATGGAAGCATATGTGTAGCAAAATTCAATTTGCAATGCAATATTCAAAATGGCAATGTATTTCTTATTTAGATTCACATTTCCATTACCCCACATGTGCAAAGAATGGTGCAGAAGGAAAAAAGATTATGAAAAACTGTTCGTTTAAATGCATTTCGGACAAATAACATTTAAATGATAATTTTGCTACTATTTCTGCTTGGACATGTTACACATATCAGATCAACTTTGGCTATACATTTTCATTTTTATTTCATTTTAACAGCATTAAAATTGGTATGGAATTTACACATTAAGATTACTGTTGTAAACGGCAAATGTAAATAATATTTCATTTTCATCTTCCTTCTGCACCAAACTTTGCACATGTGTTGTAATTTTAAATATTATATATTGAATTCTGCTCATTTTTTAATGTGATTAGTTGTTTTTTTTAATGTTTGAAATGAAGATGTAAATAAGGCATTAACTAATTAAATATACACTAATTTCAAGAAAATAAATTGAATCATTGGATAAAGCTAGGTTTAAAATTCTTGTTTCACTTTTTTCATATATTAGAGCTAAAAGATTTTATAGAAGGGATTTTGGATATCTCTTTTCATCACTGTATAAATAAAAAAATATGATCAAAAACAGAAAAAAACTATATTTATCATTTTTCAGAGATAAAATGCTATATAAAGCTAGGTATGTGATATATGAAGAATCCCTTCTATAAAAACCTTCAGAATGTAAGTAAGAATTAAACTCTAAAATCTGGTGGATGGAAGCGCTGCTGAAGTGGAGATAAATCTGTTTTTGAGAACACAGTCTTTAAAGAAGTTTTAATTGAAATATACAGACCCAAATAGATAAAGTGCAATAATACAATCAGACCATATATAAACAGACTGCTCAGTAAAAACCTTCAGAATTTAGATAGGAACTAAATTCTACCCTTTGGTGTTTGTGATTTCTGCTGAAGTGGAGATATATCTAGAGAAAACAGCCTGAAAAGGTGTATCGTAATTATAATCTACAGACGCAAATAGATAAAAGTGCAATAATAAAATTGTTGTAAATATGAGCAAACCCTTCTGCAAAAACCTTCAGAATATCGATAGGAATAAAACTGTAAATTCTGCTGCATGTACGTGCTGCTGACGTGGAGATAAATCTCTTTAAAGAGACGTATTCTAGTTGAAATATAGATGCCAGTAAATAAAGTGCAATAAAATAAATGCTTGATGATTTTTTTTATGGATGGCCAAATACCTTCAAATACTCTTCAAAATAAAGGTGCTTCACAGAAGAAACTTTTTGTCTAAATGGCTTCATAAAGAATCTTTAACCTTTCATTTTTCACAAAAATGAAACAAAAATCTTTTTTCAGATTGTAAAAAGCTAAGAAGGAGATGGCTCTTTAAAGAACCTTTGGATAAATGCTTTTTTTGGAACCAAAAAAGGGTTATCTTACAGCATCGCTGCGAATAACCTTTTAAAGCACCTTTAACATTGTAACCCAAAATTTCTAAATTGACCAGTGTCTTATTTCTAAGATTCTACTGGAATGTTACATGCTCGTGGTTATCTTGTAACGCATAAGAATACACAGCACATGTCTGCGCTAGCTCTCTGTGGTTTGGGAGTGGTGTTTTGGTGATGATGAATATTTGATGAGCCGGCGGAAGGGTTTCACTCGGGCTTCTCTGACGCTTCCGTGTGGAAGCCTGTAAGAGTCCGGCCCTGTGTCAACAGCTGCATTATTCATGAGCATCTGTAATTTATGCGTGACCTCACTGGATCCTGCAGGTACTCTGCCCAAACCTGACTTCAAATAAGGCATTTTTGGTTTTATTACCATCATATAGTTGAATATGGGTGTCAAGAAACTGTTTTAAAGGATGAATGAGTTGTTCGCAGATCTGTGCTCTCTGTGTGATCGGTGTTTTCTTACTGTCTGGTGTGAAAATACACATGATTGCATGTGTGGAGCACTAAAAGACCATACACACACAAAAAAAGAGAAATCCCTCTGGAAAATATGTCAACAAAGTCAAAGAATGTTGAATCTGGCTTTATCCAGCGTTCGGATGAATGTGTGTTTATATAGCGGTAGTTTTTGTGCTGATGTTCAGGGCTCTGTGTTTGTGTTCTGAAGGCAGGAAAGCTGGGAAGGAAGATCAGATTAGTAATGGATGTACATTAGAGAATCAGCGCCGCCCGACATCCATGAACTCTCCTTCAGACACAACACAGCCACACAGAGACCCTTCACTGAGACTCCAGAACAGTTATTAGCATAATTCACCTGATCATTAACTTTCAGTGTTAGTCTGAATGTTCATGCTGTTCTTTTCTTTATATAATAAATGCAGACAGATATCAGGAACTGGCAAGACAAATCAAAAACAAACAAAAAAGGACAATATTCATGGTAATGCTATTAAAAAAAATAAGAAAAATAAATAAATTATAATGGAAAAAAAAAACCTAATAATAATGATTGAGCTGGTTTAGTATGCAACGGTATTTTGAATAGCTTTTATTTCTAAAATGTTCAGTTTTCATTTTAATTTAATTTTAGTTAAAACTTTAGTCATTTAGTTTTATGCATTTGTCATTGTTTATTTTTTTATATTTTATTTTAACTTTTAAAATAGTTTTAGTAATTGATTAATTTATTGATTTAAACTACAAGTTTCATGTATTTTTATTATCAACTATTTGTTATTTAGTTTTTAGCTTCATTAATATATTAATGTATGAAATATTGACATTTTATTTTGTATATACATTTTTACTTAGGTTTTAGCACTTTTACGATGTGCTGTTTTAATTTTTTTTAATTATTTAAAAAAATTTTTATTCATATTTAGCTTTATTTTCTTTTTTATTTCAGTTTTATTGAGTATATCAATATATTATTTCAATTAGTTGTCAAGGCAAGATTTTTGAATGATGCATTTATTGTTTAAGTTGAAGGATTTGTTTAATGTAATATTATAATTTCAGTTTTTATTTTAATCATAGTTTAAGTTTTGTCAATGCTTTTATTATTATTATTTTTTACTTCTATTTAGCTTAAATGTATTATATTTCAGTTTTAGTCAAGAAACATTCGAAATTGAAATTTTTTATATTTTTCATCTAATATTTTTATCTCATATTATTTCAGCTTTATTTTAATTAAATAATGATTTCTAATAGTTTCAGATTAAATAAATAACAACACATGACTTCTAAACAGACACCATTCAGTAATTTGCCTTTATAAACAATAACGAGCTGTTATGTGTGAATAAATGATATAAACACAGTCTACCCGAAGCAGCTAATAACTGCCCCGTGGGGTAATTTGCAGCTGCTAACGCAGCAGTTCCTCTAAAGTTCTCATCTCTGAGTTCCTCTAATATTCATGCGAGCAGCAATTAGTGTTGGATTTAAAGTCAATGGTGTGGTTTTTAATGTGGCGTCACTCTGGGGGTCTTTTTTTCTTTCTTCGGTCTAATCTGAGATGCTTTTAAGAGCGGATGTCATTAAACCTCTCCATAAGAGACACTTTGAGCTTTGACTAGTAGCAATTGCAAGGTATAACCGTTTATAGAAATTATATTCACTCTAAGAAAATCTGTAAATATAATGAAATATGATTCAGTTTTATGCAGGTGTTTTATGTGTACTTTGAAAGGCACAGTGTATTATGCTTTTAGGGTTAAAGAAAAATACATACTTGGCCAATTTGAAATATATTTAAATATATACTCAAAAAATAACTTCTTTTTTATTTTATTTTATTTTTGCATGGGCCATCCCTCAGATCAGGGATGCATTTATGAAATTTAACGCCCAATGAATCATGCTGTATGCATGCTTTATGGCATCCAGCTTCCTAAAATCTTTATCATAATTCGATTTTCTTCTGGACTTTAATAGCCTGACTCTTCCTGCAACTGCATTAGCATCATTTCTCAGTTTCACACACTGCAGTCTGTAGTTGGATTGCATCAGCAATGTCTCTGGACGATATCTTTCGTAATTATTAATAGATATGTCTTGCAATTAAAGGAGCGGTTGCATTATGAAATGCTGAGGGTTACGAGTGATTGTGTGTGCAGGAAGAGGAGATCCCTGAGCTGGAGATTGACATCGATGAGCTTCTGGAGCTGACAGACGCAGAGCAGAGATCTCGACTGCACGTATGTTCAGATCAGTCAGAACCAGCATCTAACGGCATGCATCCATAGCTTTATGACAAACATCTACAGATGTTGTACCAGCTGTTCTGTGTTTTAACAGGAGCTTTTGCAAGAATGTGGAAAGCCAAAGGAGGTAAGAGACAACTCTCAGACCTGGAAGAAACCCCCAACAGCTTTCACAAGTCATGCTTTATATTACAGTGATTATGAAAAAAACTGACCTAAAATCAGATGCACTGAAAAATATTTGAGCTTAAATGTAAGATTTATGTATTTTAAAGGCATATACAATTTCATATAAAAATAAAAAAATCTATATGGATTCAATTATCTTGTTTGAATATTATATATATATATATATATATATAAGTATATATAAGTATATATGTATATATATAGGTATATATAAGTATTTAATATTTTAAATTACTGTTACATTTTCTGTATGTATACACACACGCACACATATATAAATACGTTTTAGTCAGTTTTGACCTATTTCATTTAAGTTTTTTCATCTAATAATTATATTTTTATAATAATTATAATTTTATTTTATTTATTAAAAGTATTAGTATATGTATTAATATTTTGAATTACTGTTAAATTATTTATATACACACATTTGTAATTAAGTTTAAGCTTTGGTTTATATATATATATATATATGTACACACAAGTATTAGTGTATGTATTAATATTTTAAATTGCCTTTTCTCTATTTAAAGTTTTCATTTTTATTTTAGTCATTTTAGTTTGATTGAGTCATCAAAATTTGTTTTTGCCAATACTTATTGTATTGATTTTGTATGGATATTTTGAAAATAATTCCCCCTAAAAATCAGATGCACTGCAAAAACAAAACAAAACACATGTTAAATACATTTCTGAATGTAAAAGATTTCTGCTCATAGTTTATTAATAAATATTTGAACAAATGTATCATTCTGCAATGTTATATACATCAGTACCTCATTTCTTTATGTTAAAACTGTGTAATCCAAATACAATTTATTTGCATATTTAAGCATAAAACTGTCATTTTAACATAAAAGAAAGTGCATTACCACAGATGGTTTTAACTGCCAGTTTTTTCATAATAAATTCAGCAGCATATTGTTTTAAGCAGGATCTCTCTCTGACTGCAGGACTTTATCAACGGTCTTCTGTACCGGATGAAGGGACTGAGGAAGATGTCAGGATCTCTTAAGAAATAGTATTAGGTCAAAAGCTGGATTTTTCAAGATAATGTGAAGCATCTGACCCCGCCCCCACCAACAAGCCCCACCCCGAAGGCCAAGCCCCGCCTCCTCCTGTATGTAGAGGGTTGTGTGTGTCTGTCTGTGGACGTTTCTATAATTCACCGCACACATGAGTCAACCACGGAAACTTCCAGAAACAGTGTTTTTGATCACTAATAATTCTGTACAGTTTCTCCAGCGTTGTAGATCAAATGTATTGCCTATTATTACTCAAACCAGACGCTTTTTTTTGTGACATGTACATTTTGTTCCCTATTTATATATATATTTTGTTCTGACAAGTGTTGTATGTAATAATAAACCATTTCTTTTTGAGATTTTAGACCAGAGATACAGTTCATGATAATAAATTCAGAATCTAGGATATCTTTCTTACATTCTGCCCTTGTCTGATTTCAACTGTGCACTTTAAATCTGATATTTACTACACGACAATTAGTAAGTGCAGAATAACGCTAAAATATGCATCTTTAATAACAAAAAGAAGCATGTCAGCATGAACTGCATCAGTACTGCAGTAGTTTATCCAGTATTTCACCTCATGCATATGGATAAAGCTGATAATATTATGATGATTTGCATGAGAATAAATGGAAGATGCCCTTAATGCATAACTCCAAACGCGTCCAGCAGAACTAATAAGGCCATTTAAACACTAAAATAACGATTTTAAACCCTCTAATTATAAGGCGTTTATTGCTTTTACAAACCTTTAAAATGACTTTAGTGATCAACAGCTGCTCACGGCTTCTCTCTATAACCCAGAATAATGTTTATATTTGATTAAAGCGTTTGAAGTACTAGAAATCATATGAATTTGATATGAAAAATGAAAACACGGTAAAACACGCCGGGCTGGAGAAAGAAAAAAACATGCAGAGTAGAGATGATTGCTGAAGGTTAACTTTTATGCCGCATTTCTTGGTTTAGTCATTAACCTCAGCTGTTTTGTAAATGTGTGAATCAACAGAGACGATGGTATTCACACACACACAGAAAAAAAAATACCAGGTGTAATTCTCTAAATAAAGTAAAAGAAATACAAATAAAATAAAATACATTTATTATAATGTTTGAAATAAAATGAAAATAAAATACAGGTGTAATGCTCTAAATAAAGTAAAAAAAAAAAAAAGTAAATGAATTAAAGTCAATCAAGTATAATCTTTAAAATAAATGAAATACAAGTACAATACTCAGATTAAAGGGGAAATAAAATACAGATAATGCTCAAAATAAGTTGATAGATAATTAAATAAAACTAATTAAAAAAACATGTATGCATGTATGTGGGTTAAAGAACAAACCCTGGTTTACTGTAAAACACACACACACACACACACACACACACACACGTTAACAAGGTCATAAAGTGATAACACAGTAAAGCAGCTGATGTGCTGATATGTGCTTTGATTCACATCACACACACACACACACACGTTTGTTTTGCTATATTTGTGAGGACTTTGATGTTGTTTTTATACTGACCTTACAATATTTAATAATGGGTTGATGTATGGCCCTACATCAACCCAACCCCTAAATCTACCCCTCACACAAATCTTTACATTTTAACATAAACTTCATTTAGCATTTTTAATTATTTATTTCTTTCTTCTTCTTATTATTTTTGTGGAGACAACCAGAACACACACACACACACACACACACACACACACTACTTAGTAGTTTATTTTTCTCCATTTATTTTTTGTTATCTCTGCCAAAGTTGATGCCAACAAACGAACAGCCCACAAAAACACGGTAAGTCCAAGGCGTGTTAAATGTCAGCATATGGCTCTCAAACACTAATGCACTGCGCTTCCTGTCATACGTCTCCTTCAACACTCGCCTTTCAATTATTCATCACAACAACATGGAAATACCAGCAAAGACCAGAGCCGCTCAAAACAGCTTCTACTGACTCCAGATCACATCCAACAGCTAAGAGTTTAGAGTCGCCAGCATTCCCTCATTCAAACAGGAAGCTCTCAAAAAAACCATTCAGAATTATGAACACATCCATTCTCATGCAATTAGTTATTCTATAAGTCATTCCTGTTATACAGTGACTTTTCTGTCTCTATGATTTACGTACATACTCTATACTCGTAACAGAGATAATAGACATTTCAAATATTACTTTGATGTTACACATCTTTTAATTGATGTATGCTTTCAATTTGATCATGTCCTCAGTGTCCTCACCCTGTTAGGTGTGTATAGACTGCAGAATGTGAAACTAACAGGGTGGAATAACAGAATGCAGAGCTCGGCCAGTGCGTGTTGCTTTACAGCAGATATAATGCAAAACACAATCAGCCACAATACACACCAGATGCAAGCAAAATCACAAAACAATAACTAATACTCAAGAGCACATGACTTGCTGTCAGTTCAAGTGTTTTATTGATGCTTTGGGTCAGGTTTTATATTTACAGAAGCTGAGCTAAAGCAATCATTCCTCAAACAATCTTGAGTCTAAGGCATATGAACATGACTATTTCCTGTTGGCTGTGATTAATAAGTTAAACGAGCTACATCACTGGGCTGCTCAGGTCTTCTTCTTGTCTTTCTTAGGCGCTGTGTAAGAGGAAGTGCGATGCTCTTTTCTATCGTATTTGTCGTGGCCTTCCCTGCGGCACAATGAAGGACAATTATTACACTGATATTGTACGGGATGTCAAAAATACAGCTCATTGCACTCGGTAAGATCTCATTAAGTTTCATAAGTTTCGTATGGAGGTCTATTTCTGCCAGATACAAAAAAGAAATATCAGATATATTTCACATATCATAATAATGTCACAGTTCTGAGACAGTAAGTCATGAATCAGACTTAAACAAACATAATTATGATTTACCAAAGCATTAAAACTTATACTATTTAAGTCATAATTTCTACTTTCTATACCATTATGATGACTTTTTAGGTTTTATTAGGTAATTACATTTTGGTAAAACATTTCGACTATTTAGATTATGACTTAGCATGTCAATTTCTACTTTATATTACGTAGTTATGACAAACGTCATAATTGTGACGTTTCAACTTTTATTTGATAATTATGACTTTCTCAAAATAGATTTAGTAAAACTTAATATTTTGTAGTTATGTATATCATAATTTTGACTTTTTATAAAATAATTACATCAACATTCGATGCCATAATTATTACTTTTTGTGTCAGTTTGGTCATTAAATTCCATTATTACTTTTTATCTCACAATTATAAACTATTATTATGACTATGGCTTATAAAATTTTTGACTTGTAATTATGATTTATCAAAGCATATCTTTTTTCTTATGAGCAAAGAATGTAAACAGAATATGTAAAAAGTCATAGAAGGTGATTCTTATGAATATGAAAATGCTAATTCATTCTTCACCACTAAGTGTCACTTTAAATGAAATAGACCTTGTGTGCCTGTCAACCTGTTGTTTGGAATTCCCAAAATCAAAACTTGGCCCATCACTGATCGACCGTACCTAAAGCAGCGGGCGCAGTACAGATCCCGCTCACACGTGTGGCAGCGAATGATGGCGTCCTGATTGCAGATGCAGCACCACGGCAGCTCTTCATCATCATCCTCATCGTCATTCAATCTCTGGATCTGTGAGACAGGTGCCGCCGGCTTTGATTTAGCCCGCTTAAACACAAACAGATAAATAAAGCACAGTTCAGAAGAGGTTTATTTGGTTACACACTGGCTGCTTGTTTTTAGCATGTGTGTGTGTGTGTGTGTGTGTGTGTGTGTTGGGCTGTTACCGGTCTCCTGCTGGACACGTCCTTCTCTCTGTTCATTGGGCCGCTGAGCTCTGGTGGGATGTTGTAGCCGCTGGCCTCATCTAGAGCCGCCTCCTCTGATAACTGAATAAGTGACAACACACACACACACACGTTGGTTTTTGTGATTTCTGGGGTCTCTCCATAGGTGTAATGGTGTTTCTACTGTACAGAC
>JAUMHQ010000078.1:182234-193444 GCA_032361165.1 Enteromius paludinosus
AGATATTTTCATCTGAGACCGCTCAAACATGCAATTTAGTCTGGGACTAGCTTAAGCCTTGTCTGTGAAACTGGGGGCATAAGTTAAAATTTTAGTAGGCTTGATTTTGTCCAGGATATTATATTGTAGAGTTGGTAGTTTAATGCGTTACTGCTTGTGGCGCCGGCAAAAACACTTGATTTTTTCCTCTTATAAATGTGGAAACAGCTTACTATACTCATTCAAAAATAAGACATTAGACAATATTTATTTTATTTGTGCACATTCACAATAAAACGGTTGTGCTTCTGTAAATAATAGGACGCTGCTTTCAAGAGCGCGTCACAAGAATGAACTGAAATTCAGCATATAGGCTTCTACTTGTTGCAGGGTTTTTATTTCTTTCATTTAGTTAATTTAATATTTATTTGGCATATGAGCCTTTTTTTATTTTATAGCTTATGTTTTTCTCTGTTCGCACAAGCTCTGCGCGTGATGTCAATCCTCATGTTCTGCTTATGCTGCTTTTTTTATGTATAAAATGAATCCCTGGAAACGAATTAAGCTGTTTTTAATGGGTCACAGCCACGTAACAATTCAATTTAATTTACTTGTAATTTAGCATAATCTTGTCGGTTAATAATAAAATAACATAAGTTAACGTTCCTATTTCCAATACAGTCTAATCGAATTTAATCAGGAAAACAACAACGTCAACAACTGCACCTGCTTATGAATAGCAATGAATGGCTTGATGCTGGAGTATCTTAATAATCTATAACAAAGTGCAAAAACATGAAAACTCATTAAACTTGGTGTTTTTTTTTAATGGATTAAGAACAGACTATTTGCATATGATTTGCGCCATAGGTGAAGTTATGCATGGAAACAGCTTAAGGGCACCAAAACTTATGCGACAGTTCATTTTTTTTTTAAGGATGACGTCATGACACACACCATTTGATCAGTAAAAGACCAGTAGGATGGACACAGGCTGGAGACAGCAAATTTCGCAAAAAAATGTTCCCGCAAATTCTCTTTGTCGATAACAAAACAGCGTAAAAACTGGATGGAAACTTGGCTAGTTAAGACTTAACAGTCATATTTTTTTTCCTTTTCTGTAATAATTATGACTATTTATCTTATAGTTAATTTTGTGCCATAGTTCTGTTATTATCATTCATCTCATAGTTGACTTAGCATGTCTTAAATTCATATCTCATTGTTATGAGGTCATATTTTGACTTTAAATCCCATGAATATAACCAGAACACGTACAGTAACAGTAAAGTCATGAAACGCTGAAAGAACAGGCAGAAGTTTGGGAATGAGGTAGTAACTAAAACAGGACTAATGAACATTTTATTCGACATGCTTCTTTGTTCATATTCCAGCTCTGCCCAATGTGCACACTAAAACAATTGCATTTCATGAATAAATTGGTTTCAGAGCATCCTAACCTCAGACTGGTAATATATTTAGATTTCGGCAATGACTTACTGCACAAGGGCTTTAAAGAAGAGCTGTTAAAGTTTGACTGTAAACACTGTCTTCTGTGATTTCTAAATGAATCCACAGACAAAGACTGTTTGTAGGACATCTTATTTTGATAGGATAAATATGACAGACCTGCTTCATCACCCTGCTGATGGCCTCTTCCTCCGTCTCCTCATCACTGTCAGGCTGCTGGAAATCTGGCGCTCCAACTGAACAAACATCGCTGGATTATGCAGTTATTTAAAGGCAATACAATGCGATTCATTGCAATTAATCCTTTGACAGAACTACTTTAAACCAAAAACATGCTGGCATTAATTTATTAATTTAGTTAAATGATTTTATTGTGAATGCTTCATCTATGTTTTTTGTTTTTTTTTACTTTTTGACTGTAGTCTTCATATTAATAATGTATTATTTCTTGAATTATTTACTCATTCTTCATTTAATCTATTTTAATCCAACATAACATAATTAGTCTAATTATTATTTATACTAATACATTTTTTATAATTAATTTTTGTAAATCTTAACTGTACTTTTTTTCTTCTCAGAATCAAGTTATTTTCTTGCTCAACATCTATTTTGGTCAGAAAACCTAGAAAAAACAACTTTAATAAAGCAGGCAGCATAAGAGAAGACTTTAAGGAAGATCTTTTCAGATCCTCGCCGTCTCAGTCCTTATATTCCTAGCACTGTCTGTGGTTGTGAACGCACCCTGCTCAGGATCCCGTCCCTGCAGTAAAGCCAGTCTCTTGGCCATCTCCAGCATCTGCTGCTGGTTGCGTTTGTCTTTCTTCAGCTCCTGCATGGCCTCCTCCAGCACACGGCTCTTCTCCGCCTCCAGCTGTTTGATTGACAGCTCGCCGTCATCCACGTTCTCATTCACACCCCCGCCCTCTTGTTTATTAAGATCGTTTAATGGTCCTTCTGCGTCTACACAATCAAGAGATGCCATCATACATTTCCCAGTTAACTATTCACAGTTTTCTGAAATATTATGCTTAAATATGCAAACGGTCTAATTAAATATGCACATACACTTCCAGAAAAGACATTGTATCGAGGCAAGTTCAAAATTCTTTCATTTAGGTTTTTTCAAAAGTATCACTCCACAAATCAGAAAACACTGCTAACTGACTGAACAAAATACATTTTAACCATGTTTTAGGAATAAAATAAAATGGGAACAAACCCCTAAAAGAAGTTATTTGTTTATTTAATTTAATTTAATTTATTTAATTTAGTTTTTATCTTATTTCAAGTGAAATTTTTAAGTTAAATATAATAAACCATGCTGTTGATTTTGTTATTAGTTTAAAATATTCTAAATATTTAAAAATTTAAGATGATAATTTGATTAAGTTAATCAAACTACTCAGCCATAGTGTGAAGGGAAAAAACATGTAGCCTAAAAATGATAAATATACCTAAAATATTATTGAAAAAATTTATAATTTTTATTAATTAACATTATTATATTTTTTCTTACTAAATATAGTACTTACAGTATTTGTTTATTAAATAATTGTAATTTTTTAAATATATATTTTTATATTATTATTTTTATATTTTGAATTTTAATTTCATTTTATTTAAACCAATATAATATAATTATTCTTTTTTTTTTTATAATTAAAATTCTATGTTTTTATAAATGAAATGTTATATAAGGTGAACAAACTCCTCTATAAAAATTTTTGAAGATAAATAAAATAAAATAAAATAAAAGTTTGGAGTATGTACAGTAAAAACTCTTCAAATATATTAATTGGAACTGAAATTTACTGATGCAATAGATAAAGTGTAATAAAAGAAATACTTAAATTCATATTTTAGATTCTAGACTTATATAAGGTATGTTACAAAACAATGGTTTTGCTTTAAGTACAGTAAAATCATCATAACATATGGTTCTGTGATGCTTACTGTCTTATGTCCATTGTTTAATAAAATAAAGATTCTTAATCACTTATCTTGTGTCCTGAACTCAATTTAAATATGCATTATGAAACTGCAATGCCTTATTCATCATAGAACTAAATTAGGATATTAAAATTCATAACCCTAAATAAATTAGGCAATTAAAAATGGTGAAAGTACCCTCTGAAGACGGATGCTGGTTATCAATAGCTACTTCTTCTGTCATCTGAGTGATCAAATCATTAGTCTGCTCCGTCTGAGTCCTGCCATCAGGCGGCTGATGAACCTGCACACAGTAAACATCCACAGAAAGCATGCAGTTGCTTTACTGAATGCAACGATAATCTGCTCAACAGTATTTCTGGAGAAAGCTGATGGTGAATTACAGGCCGTGGGGCTTGAGAGGGCGAAGGTCGTCCCTGTAAAGCAGCCAGACGCTCCTCCATGTCTTTAGCAGATGGCACCGGCTCAACCGGGGCCTTTAAAGCAGCGAGACGAGACTCCAGCTCTTTCTCTGACGGTATGGACTCTGAAAGGACAGAGACACACATCTGAGAACTTTAGATTGGTGTTTTACATGTACATTTGATCCAAAACAAATCGGATCAACAAGAGAGGAACAGTATACAAGTGCTGTGATAAACCTGTTAGTCTAACAAAGTAGATGTTTTTTTGAAAACGGCTAAAGACTTTAAGTTTTATTGTTTTTATTTTTCATTTTACTTTGAAAAAGCAACTTTTAACGGCGGCACCCTAACAGATTTATTAGAAGATTCATTTATTTATATAAATTTTACCATAGTTATTTTGGATCACTGACATACTATTATGTAATGATATTTTTATATTCAATTTTATTTTGTATATATGCCTTTCTTTTTTAATTTTAGTTTTTTTTTATATCATTTTTATTAGATTTTGTTGTCTATATATTTTTTATATTTAATTTCCAATTTAATATTGTTTGTTAATTTAATTATTTTTTATAAACTACATTTTATTTCAAATTAATAAAAATTAAATACATTTATTCCAATGTAATTTTATTTCAGATTGAGTTTTTGTTTAAGTGATCTTAAACTAATTAAAAATTAGACATGTTGCTTTGGCAACTAGCTGAAATAAACTGATTAAAAGCCTTAAAATACATTTTTTTATGTTAAAAATATCCCTAAAATACTATTCAGAAAATTATTATTTCGTAATCTATTTTTAATTTTTTTTTCCATTTATTTATTTAATATTTATATTTTTAATATTTATATCTTTCACTTATTTATTTTTTATTTTAAACTGCTTTTATGTATTTATAAAATTTTTCTCACTGACCTCAGACCCCATTTTGAAAACACCTTTTAAACAAAGCAACTTGCATTGCATTTTTGCATTCAAGGTACAGCATAAAGTTGATCAAGTACCACTGATTAGAAGTTATGTCTCGCAGTTATTCATGAATATTCAACATTAAGCCCTTGAGCAACCACTGAACCTCTACAAGAATATAATTAATGGATATTCTGGCACAAAATGAAAAACATCATCATTGCTTCTCCTTGTATGTCTTGAATGCAAATGAACATTAAGCATGCTAAAAATCCTAATGTTAATGTATATAATCTTAATATCTTCATGCATTATAGATGCATTAGAGCGGGATGATAATAACGTTCACGTTATATGACAATATAAACAAACAAGAAGTACTTCAGAGACCAGATTTTGACAGATCTCACTTGGCTTGGTTTCCTCTTTTAGCTTGTTGAGTCGTTCTGCGATGATCTGGTCTTCTTTACTGAGTCCTCTGGTAGAAACTAGGCTCACAGAGCTGCTTTTTGCTCCTGTAGGTCTGGAAGGCTGGTTCTGCGGAGCTTGTTTGGCTTCAAAAGCAGCAACTCGCCTGTAAGACGCCACAGATCTGTGCTAGTCCATCAATATATATCTGTTTTTCACAATGCACACCTATAGATTCTTACTTTTTGTAGTTTTCAGGTGGGGACCATCTGCTAGCATCAGTCTGATTGCCTGAACTGCACAGAAAGACCTGTCAGTTGTGCATTAGTGAATACACAACCAGTGTTTATTCGGAATATAAACTGTGTTTGGCTTCCAGACCTTGTTAAGTTTCCATAACACTGTTTGCAGACTTTCTGCTGGCTGTTTCCATATTTTGGCACCACAGCATTGAAGGTCAAACATCCAGAGCAGAAAGAATGGCCACAGTTTTTACAACCCAACTGCAAAAACACAAAACCGAGTCAAACACCTTCGGTCAAGGTGAAATGAAACAAGCTGTGTTCATATTCTCTAACCTCTTTTCTGAAGAGACTGAACTTTGATGCACAGCCGTAACAGCGATTATCCATGCTGAGATTCTTCAGGGAAACACAAAAGCGCAATGTGACACTTTAAATGCTCAAAGTAACAATAATTGAAAGCATACATTTATTGTGTATTTCGATTTCAGATGCACTCTATCAATTACGCTTCTGTTGAATCAGAGCATGTAAACACAGGAAGCGCTGTCAGAACCGGGATGTGTAGGGAAATGTAGTCTTCTCGTTTCAAGCTATTAAAATAATAGTAGTTAAAAAGGATTAATACACGCGGGAAAGGTGTAGAGGCATTTTAGACATCACAATAAATACAAAAAAATACCTTAAAAGTAATTTTGCACAGAATAATCAAAACTGTTAAAGTTTAAACGTTAAAGGACAACTCATTTTCCCAGCATGCAACGTAACGGCCACGCTCTTGCTCATTGACAAAAAAAGGTAGGACAAAAAATATATGTAAATGCAATATCGCTATTATTCTAAATCAAAAATTTTATATATGTATGTATATAAAAAAATATCAACCGGTTATTATTTTACAGAAGCTCTAAGTGGTTGCCGCGTGGTCACGTGGGCGGCTCGCCCAATCGGAACCTCTTTGGCGCGCTTCCGGTTTTTGTTCAAACGTCTTTTGATCCGTCAATGTGAACACGAAGGCACAAAACAATCACACACCAGCGAGAAATATTGCAAATAATCGCACATTTGTGCATTTTTGATTCGCGAAATCTCGTGGTTTGACGAGGAGACGCGTATAAAGGTAGAAAAATGTAAGTTATATTTGTTTTTTGTTGCTTTACTAACATTAAGCGTCTTGTTTTGACTTGAACTGTGTGCAGCATCGCATGATCAGATACTTTTTTGTGCTTTTATTGTGACATTTCCCACTTTTTACTGCGTTAGTTCTCCAAAAGTGTGATTTGATGCTTTTAGGACATTGTATTTAAGTTACCATGGCATATGTATGACATTCAGTCTTATATGTACCATCTGTTATTGTTCTACTAGATCAGATCTCCAGTCATGGCAGAGTGTGATGCCGATTGGGAATTGTGCAAAGAAAATATCCAGCCTTTAAGACAAGGCCGCTCTGTATCGGCCCTGCACCAGGCTCTGTGTCAGCAGCAGGAGGGAAACCACACGGCCCTCAATCAGAAGAAACAGTGAGTGATGTTTTAATGCAACTATAGACCTGTTCCTGAACAATTCATTAATGTTATGCTTCTGTTTTAGAGCGTTTGAGTCTGAGCTGCGGATATACGATGGAGACGATCCTCTTGATGTTTGGGTCAGGTATGGATTATGATGATGACAGATGCATTGCTTCTGATGCACCAATCATATCCAATTCTAACTTTTGAAAATGCAGGTACATCAAATGGACAAAGCAGACGTATCCACAGGGTGGAAAGGAGAGTAATTTATCAGTGCTTCTTGAAAGAGCTGTTACGCGCTTCACAGCCGACAAGAGATATCACAACGACGTTCGCTACGTTGAGCTCTGGATTGAGTTTGTGAGTGGCACAGCCTTTAGATGAATGTTCAGATGGCATTATAGTGTTTTAAACATGTTTGTTTCTGTCTCCTTGCAGGCGGAGGGGTCTACTGATCCGATGGATGTCTACCGCTACATGCAAGCTCAAGGCATAGGAACCATGCAGGCTGCTCTGTACATCGCCTGGTCTGAAGAGTACGAGAAGAGAGGAAATGTAAAGATGGCTGACAGTGTATTTCAGGACGGCATCAAGTGTGGAGCAGAGCCTGTGGAGAAGCTCCACGCGTTTCACAGGTTTGAGAGCTTCCAATGATCTCTATCTGTCCTCAGAATGATCGACATAATCAAAACCTTGCAGTTTAAAGTGTAATACTCAGTCTACTCCGTGTCTTCTGGCTGATAGATTGTCCTGTAAAAGCTTTCTTAGTGTAATTGTAAAGGCTATCAAATAGTGACTGATTTTGATCAAGTAAACATCAGAATAACTGTAGTAATGTTTCTGATGAACACTTACTGGACTGAAGCAGCTCAGCTCCATACTCTCGGTATATCAGACTATATGAGCTATAAAATCCTGATGCATCAAAAGGTTAAAACTACTTTTTTTTTTATAAAATACAAAAAAAAATCTTTGTGTATAAATAAATATATATATATATATCTTTTTTTAATAAGGTAAGGTTCAATCAACTTTTTTTTGTATATGCTGTGTATATATATATATAATATGTGTACTTATGTATATTATAAATGTAGGTATGTAGTATTCTACATTAATTCCTGTTGATAATATCGACCGCTGCTGCTGTATGGAAGTGTTTTTAATCGAAATGTGTTGGTCTCCAGAGCTTTGCAGGCGCGAGTGTGCAGACAGATGATGTCATCTATGACAGATCCACAGAGAGATGATGATGATGATGATGAAGATGATCCTCAGCGAGCCTCACTGGCTGAGCTCAAAGCCAAAGGGAAGAAAAAGGCTGTTGTTCCCATCAACAGAGTGAACGCGTCGGTCGGATGTGAGGAAAAACCTCTCAGTTTTTTTCTGTGTGTTCAGCAGTAAATGCAGGAATCTGATGCGATCACGCTGTTGTTTTTTGTGACAGATGCTCGCGGGCTGCAGTTTAAACAGCCGCTGGGCCCCAAGCAGAACAGCCGGCTGGTGATTTTTGATGAGAATAAAGCTCCTGAAACTGAGCCGCAGGAGCCCAAATTTGAGATCTGGACGGCGCAGCCTACTGCCCGAGCCAAAGAGAATGAACAGAAACCTGAGAAGTGGACCAACGTGAAGGTACGAGTATGCTAATGTTACCTGTTTAACTAGTTTCGGGTCTGGAGGCGTTTGAAGGGGAACAGAGGCTGTTATCCGACAGATCAACGTTCATTATGAGCTAAAAGTGGTTTGTTTGTAATTCCAGTTGCCTCTGAAGTCCAGATCAGGCCTCAGCGTCGCTGTTCCAGCTCCTAAACCCAGCTTCCAGCCGTTTGTGGAGGAGGACGACCAGCCTCCCGCTGTGTGAGTGTGATCAGAAGATATGTGATGAGCGCATGGGAGATTGTGTTTGTTCCTTTATCATAACATGCAATAATAATGTTTTACTGAAGTTATTTATTTTTTATTTTTTTAACTGTCTTAGTTGGTTAACACCAGCTAAAATAACCCTGCCCTAATGAACTGTACACAATAAAACCGTAAAATAGGAAGAAGATCCATCTTCTATAGCTGAGTTGTGCTAATGTAATAGTGTGCTCATGGGTTTAGTGCACTGACCTCATTTCCGATGTGTTCCCCGCAGAACTCCGTGTAAAATCAACCCGGCGGTGAACTCTGTGCTGTCGGCGCGGAGGCCCTGCCGGCCGGAGCAGACTCCTCTGAAGGCGCTGCAGGAGCGGATGCAGCTCCAGACGCAGGAGGAGGGCCGGAGCCAGGAGCAGAGCATGTACTGCAGAGAGCTGCTCTACAGCGGAGCCAGCGAGTTCTGCTTCGAGGAGCTGCGGGCCGAGCGCTACCGACAGAAACACGCCACAAAACCTGTGGAAACGGACGCTAACTGAAGCGCTTTCTGACATCCATCAGTCTCGGGCGCTTGTAAACGTAGACTGCTTACTGTTGTAGTGCCTGAACCATTCCTGTGTTTTTGTACATACTTTTTATTTGTATATAGATACTTTTTTGTAACGCCACGTTGTTTTTTTACAGGCATTTATACTGTCACTTGTTTGTATGTGGTTATTAATGCTTCAATAAATGCAAACAATTCTAATATCAAACTGCTTTCGTACTTTGACTATCAGCATGGTACCTGGAAGAAGATAATAAAGTAGTTTATTTGCATGGGCTTGGGTGGTCATTTGAGACTGAAACAGGGTAATGTAGAATATAATAGTCTTTAATTGCACAAGCGCTGCAGGGAGAGTTTCTCACTTAAGTTTAATATTAATATGCAATTCAATCATTTTTATTCTCCGTTTTAGTCAAGCACTTTACATTAAATTGAGAAATGTTGCCTTGGTAACTAGCTTTTTCTAAATATTTAGTAAAATTCTTTTTTTAAATGGTTTGGAAACCAAGCCTTTTAGTTTCATCTATATATTAACAAGAATATTTTTAACATTTATTTGTATTTGTATTTTGTTTACACAGGTTTCAGTAATTTTATTGCTTTTTTTTCAGATGTAGTTCTTAAAGAAACTCAAATTTTGTTTTGGCAAACATAGAGGGGAAAATGACTAAAAATTCAACTCTTAAATAATTGTTTAAATACATGAATAAATCTTAAAATCCTTAATTAAATACAGAAATGTATAAATATTTAAGTATTCATTTATTTATTGATTAATACATTATTTATTTATATAATAATATAATATTTTATATAATATAAAATGTATAACATATC
The DNA here is from genome assembly GCA_032361165.1 of Enteromius paludinosus. Taxonomy (NCBI): domain Eukaryota; kingdom Metazoa; phylum Chordata; class Actinopteri; order Cypriniformes; family Cyprinidae; genus Enteromius; species Enteromius paludinosus. The sequence continues at coordinate 192,362 of JAUMHQ010000078.1, forward strand.
TTCATGTTTGTTTTATTTATCTGTCATTATGTGTTCTAAATAAATTAATTAATAAAAGCAAATTAATGAATAAATAAATAATTAAATAAATAAAAATATATTTTAATTTATTCATGCATTTCATTTTCATTTATTTATGTATTTCATTATTTATTTATTTCATTTTAAGTAATTTGGCCCTCCATAGGCAACTAGCCTTTTCTAAATATTATTAATATTGTTAATATTATTTATTTTAAGTGAAAAAGGAAATGTGCTTTTTTTGTATTTTCTGTTTGCATTTTAACTCGGTTTTGGTGGGTTTTTTTTTATCTGTTGTCTATATAGTTTATATTTATTTGTATTTCAATTTTAGGTGTTTTAGTAGGCTACATAAATAAAATAAGAAATCAGCAGTTGGCGCTGAAGGGTGATGCTGCCAAAACACACAAAAACGTTCAAGCGCTTTATTTCTTATTTCTCTTAATGAGGCTTTAAAAAAGGCCATAGAGGCTTGTTCATCTGTAGTAACAGACTGAGGAAGAACACTATGTTATAGTCTAATAAACCTGTAATTAAGGCCCATGACCTTCTTTACTAATTCACTTAACATTATTATAACATTTGTATTACACTAGTGATTAAAAAACATGATTTTGATGAAAAACCTAACCACATAAAGGATCACAATAAACAGTCAAGCACTAATTTGCTCTTTTCTCTGTGAATAAATACATGCATTGTGAGACTTGTATTTTGTGGATGAAGATGCCAAAATCATCCGCTGAAGCCTTCAGTGAATGAGGATCATCAGCTCTATTAACACGCTAAAGACAGAAAACAAAAGCCCATAGGGTGTCATTGTTTCAGAATGGACTTAAATTGCCCTGCCTAACAAAAGCTCTGAAAGGACAAAAGCAGCAGAGCAAATCACACCGCAGACCCGATCAATGTGTTTATCAGGGAATTTTGTAGTAGTTTTATATTTGATCTGATGTATTGACATATTATTATTATTATATTATTATTCTGAATGACTGTTTCCTCATACGCTGAATCAAGAGCTGTCCTCAAGAGACTTTGAGCTCAAACAGCATCTGCTTT
>JAUMHQ010000078.1:205563-217510 GCA_032361165.1 Enteromius paludinosus
CTTTTGGAGACTTGAGAAGAAGTTTTGCTCTCTGTGTGTCAGTTTAAATAATTGTGCTGTGCATGTTATTTTAGTGTGTTAGCAATTGGAAAAAACTGTAATATCCAAAAGACCGTATGATCAGGATGTTAAAATAAACACAAAAAACCCCCTCACCTTTTAGTTCAGCGACAACATCTCTGCTCTGACCAAAAGCCACGGAACAAATAATCAGGTCCAAGATGGGTTCATCACTTTTTGATGTCCCCCTGAAACATTTCTGTTGTGGTCCGTGTTGTTTGCAGCATTTCTGTGTTTGGTTGTGTTGTAAAAATTTGCAGTTTGCATGTGTTTTTTCTCTTTGCATATGTTTTCTTCTGTTTGCATGTAATTTCTTAAGTTTGCATTGAGGTCTCTCGGCCACCGTAACATTGAGGACAAACTGGTGTACAAAACAAAACAAAAGAAAACAAAACAAAAACTTTGAAACAATAACATAAAGAAGTCACATGTTGGACTAACTGATACATTATTTTGCATGGCTTTTATTTTGTTATGTTTTATTTTGTTTTGGACACCAGTTCAAACATGTTTGTATCAGTTTGTTCTCAGTGTGACTTCTGTATGTTAATAATTCATTAATTGATCACCTGTCAAACTAAATGTCTTCAAATTTGTTTGAGAATTATTTTATCTTGACCATTTAATTTTTTTTAAATATCTTTTTTCAAAATGTTTGTATTTTGTATATTCATGTCATTTGTCTTAACCTGCTGCAAAGTATTTTTTGTAGCTTTGTTTTTACGCTTGTCCATACCTGGGGCATCAGCAGATCATTGATGTGTTGTTTTGTCCCGTCCTCAGGTGTCTCCGATGCTGAAGGACTTCTTGGACCGCATGCTGACTCGGGACCCGCTGGAGCGGGCCAGTGCCACGGACCTCCTAGAGCACCCCTTCCTCCTGCAGGCCAGCTCTCCGCAGTGCCTGGTGCCTCTGGTGGAGCAGTACCGCAAGCGCATGTCCCGCTGCTGAAGCTGTCCGAGCTGACTCGCACCTCCATCCCCGGAGCTATCGGGACTGAGATGGCTGTTTTATGAGAAATGAACTCTATAAAGCCATTTTCTTCTTCCTGAGGACGTCTCATTGGTGCTTAAAAGGCGAATGAATTAGAGCAGAAGTGCATCTGACTGAGATGCCACTGGGTTTATGTTCTGTTCGAAGCGTGTTATCGTGACCCACATCGAATCTGCGGCCGCAGAGACCTGGAACAAGCCTCATTCCACAATTTCATGAATGCTTGTGTTCGTATTTATTATGCTTTCATCTCAATTTTGGTTTCTTCAGCTGCAAAAACGTTGTTTTCGTTAACAATTTACAGTAAGGTTCCATTAGTTAACTTGAACTAACACTGAAAAATACTTCAACATTAACTAATATATTATTAAATAAAAAAAGTATTAAATTATTGAATTTAAAAACGTTTAATTTACCTGTGCTAATATTAACTATATTCATATTAACAATGAACAGTTGCATTAACTGTTCATAATGTATACTGTAACAAATGTTGGTTAATGTATTAAAATGCATTATGCAATATAAAGCAGCACCTTAATATTTATTCTATCTACTAACTGGAATTATATGTTTCAATCGATTATATTAATTTAGTTGATATCCATCAAAGGAAGTGTGTATACTGGTTAAATTAAAGTATCTTTGAATGTGGCTCATCCAATCAGATGGTAATGTATTCAATTTCAAATAATATTTTTAATTAAATTATAAAATAACAACAGCTTCAAATGTGGCCTCAGCTTCAGATTCGAATGTATTAAATGAAATTTCATTTTCAATTCAATTTCAAAAACGAAATAAAACAAAAATAACTAATTAAATTCAATGTAAAAAAATAATATGGCCTCAATATCTATTAAATTATATCAATTAAATAAAAATGTATTTATTTATGTAAAAAATGTAATAAAATAAAAATGACACACCGTATAATTAATAATATAAAAAAAACCTTGTGTACAAACTGAATTAGTCTCCGTATCTGTTGAAAAACTTGTTTTATGTTTTGGTTGTAACAAGGCAGTGATGTAGTTAACCAACATGAACTTATTGAAACTTACTGTAAAGCATCCAATCAGATTTTAAAAGTTTTTAAAATGTTCAAGCATCAGAAATTGCTAATAGATTTCACAATTAAATGTAAAGAAATAGCAAGCAACTTGAAACAATGAAGCTGAAAGACTGATATTTTCCTGTAAAACGCAACAATCCTCATTTTATTTATTATTAAAAAAAAAAAAATCATACTGTTACTGTGATCTAAAAGTACTTGCACCACGTTTTGGTCAAATTGCAAATCTTTACTTTAAACAAGCAATGATAGTGTGGTACTTTGAGCTCGGTTTAGCATATTTTACATGTATTAAATGCTACTATATCCTCCAGAATCAGCACAGAAAATGTGAATGTCCGCAGATTCGGTCTGGGCCGGCTGAAAGAGAGATTTCACGCCACAGAAGGCACATTTTTCACCTGCGTTTTTACAGCTTGTAAGACTGGCTTGCATGGCTAAACAGTGGCTTGAATCTTAAACCGGGGAGCGAAAGTGTTTCTTCAGTAAAGGCGGTGAAACGATACCATGTGCTGTCAGCACCGACCAGGTGCGAAATGTTTTTATGAGCCATTGTAACCAACTGTACATATTTTAATGACCGATTTATTATTAGTTTTCAATGGTTTAAGCACCTGCTTTTGGAAAGGGTGCTGTGAATGGTTTGTAAACCATGTAAATATCGCATCTGCGCTTGAGCAGCGAGTCCTGATTTCTTAAACTGCTGATTTGACGGTCAGGCGTCAGAAGAACAAATAATGTACATAACCAGAGTGGATATTTGCATTCGTTTAATTATGAGAGAGGAAAGGAAAGGTCTGTTTGTTGGTGAGTGTGTGTGTGTGTGTGTGTTTACATTTTGGATGCAGCATTCATTGTGATATTTTTGCATCCTGTTAGACTGTGATGTTTCCTAAATGATTAAAAGAGAGCAGGAGAGATGTTTTGTGTTCAGGGCCGTTCACACTAGAAACATTTTATCGCACTGTTTTTAAGTGTTGTTCTTTATATACACATATACATTCAAAGATAATTTAATAATTGCAATTTTTTTCAGCGTGAGCATTTTGAGCAAATGAGTATCTTTATGCAGCTCTTGAAACTTGTTTTCTACCACAGGTTTAATTCTAAGCTCAGTTCTGACTTTGTTCTTTGAATTCTGAGTTTGCATCTCACAATGCATTTTTTTCGCCACGGAATTAAAACGAACAAAAAAATCTAACACTGTAGAAAAACAGCTGTGATTTTAACGGTAAAAAAATAAAAATGCCATTAATGGTTAATGGTACATTCCTGTTAAATTTACAGGGAAACACCGGGAAACTGACATTGCCAGAATTCCCTGCATTATACATTTTGTTTGAATTTGATGTTTTTTCTTTTAAATAACTGTATTTCTTCTTAGTTTTTTTTTTTTTTTTGTATCAGTCATGTTTATTAGGGTTGTATACTACATGTAATGTTGTTAAATGAATATTTATTGCATATTTACGTTTAATAATTCTTACCATGATGGTGTTTAGTGCATGTGTGAATGACACTGAGCACCTTCTATATAAGTTCTTTTTAAAATGCTTCTTATGATGACCTTTGGTTCGTCATGTGACTTTCTCATCACCTTCTGCATTTGGTTTCAGTGTACAGTATTTTAAAGGTACAAAATAGTTTTCGCTACTTTAAAAGGTGATATATTAACATTATATCAGCATAGTATTATGGTTTATTTAACTGTAAAATTAACTGTAAAAGTAAAACAAAAAATATTGTTTTACTTTTTTTCACAGTTTATTCTGGCAACCAAAGCTGCCGTTTTTTTACCGTAAATTTTCCAGATTTTTTTTTACAGTGTAGCATTGTGACAAATAAACTCAGATTTACGAGTCAGAATTGTGAGGTATAAACTAAGCACAATCACTAGATGTACAGTAAGAATTCATAAAAATAAATGACAAGTCAAAATTTCTTGTAATATAATTTCCTATACAAAACTAAATTGTTGAACTCTAACTAAATTCCATTAACAATTACAAAAATATGTTTTAAAATATAAACCTAAAGTAATATTATCTTGCAAACCACCAACAGTAATCATGGTTTTATTCATAGCTTTGCAGTGTGGAAACAACAGCTAGACAAACAGTAACACTTTACAATAAGGCTCATTAGTTAAAACGAGTTAACCGCATTAGTTAACATGAACAGCACTTACTTTAACACAGCATTATTAAAATCACAGTTTGTGTTTGTTAACACACAAGATGAACAAGCAATGAATGACTGTTTTTATTAACTTTAACAAAAATAATAAAGAGTATAAGAAGTCATTGTTCTTTCATGTTAATATATAATCTGATCTTAACAAATGGCACCTTTTTGTAAAGTGTTGCAAACCAGTCATGCAGATCACTCATGCACTATATTTAAAGGCTTTTGAAGTCATGTAATGCTTTGTTCGAAGAACAGACCCAATTTATTGATCAAACTTATGCAGAAATAAGATTTTGAAGGGAACTGAATAATGCCAGGCTGTTCCTCGCAAATCTGTGTCATGTCGAGTGAGAAGTATTTCCGAACTCCTGCGTTTGTTTCTATAAGTCGCACTCCATCTGTGTTCGAGTGCAGGAACGCATCTGGTGTGAACGGCCCTTCGTTAGTGTTTGTGTACATGACGCAGGCGAGGACACATGACTCATAATCAACCTTCTTTTCACAACATGTGTCGTGTGCTTGTTTGTATGTTGGTTGTCAATGAAGAGAACTATTCGTTTAAATTTTTTAAAGAATAAATCATGCATATGAAAAAAAACTGAAGCCTGAAGCATACACAAATGCTTTCTGTCTCTTTTTATACAGTTGCTTTAATATATTTCTCTATCAAAGAATGCAGAATATAAACTATTTACATCACAGGCAGGCTATGCATAGATATACAAAACTGTATTTTAATACATACAAATCACAAAGGCTTATAAAAATAGGCTATAACATGCATGCATGGTAAAAGCATGAAAATACTTAATGCACAGACACTCTTTAGCAGTGCATAATAATGTCAGCAGTAATTCAATTAGCTGAAGTAAGTTAATGAATCTATAGGGGCAGTGAAAGACCTTGAGAGCAGCAGCAGTTAAAAGTCTCAAGAGAGCTCGAGTTTTTACATTCGTAAAAGTACACGGCTATTTATAATGTCTCTGGGCATCTTTCATAATGCCTGCATTTAAAAGCTCATTTTAATGCAGAATTGCTCTCAAACTCGCACCTCACCGCGCTGATGCTGTCCACGCTCGGCTGGCTGTTCACTCTCATGTGTGTGTGTGAGAACGGGAAGGTCTCAGAGCGCGACATCTTCCCTCTACCGTGTCCGGCATCGCTGGGACTGTCTCTGATGTGTCGCATGAATTCAGGAGCTGTGAATCTGCGCAGGAGTCTGTTCCCGAATCCGGAGAGCCCAGAAGAGCGAGGCTTGATCCTCTCAGGTTCAAGTTCCTCACGACTGAGCAGAAGTTTGCTCTGCCTGCTCACTTTGCCACGCTTCAGCTCCTCTTTTCTGACTTCGAGGTTGTCGGTCGTTTTCGTGCTGTAGAATTTCGCAACAAGTGGTTTTTCATCTTGCAGCGACGCACGTTTGAACTTACTGGCAGATCTGTTGGTTTCTTGCAGGTCGCCCTGATAGGATTGTTTCCTTCTGGTTTTGAGGTCGAGATTAAACGACCTCGTTTTCCCCCAAAGCATTGCGTCCCCATCCAACTCTGCACTTCTGTCACTTTCGACCTCTTTCAGCACCGAGTTCTGGATCTGTTTGGAAGCAAACAGAAGATCCGCTCCGTCTTGGGATCGGCTCAGGCTTTGGTTAGCATCTGGTCGTCTGAAGCGGAGTCGCAGGCCGTTGCTGTCTCCAACGCGCAGCTGTCTCTGAAACAAGGCCGGGAGGATTTCTTCATGCTTGCTTTGGATTTGTTTGGAGAACCTCTCTAGAACATGCTTTGGGAGGCGATTGGGCCACCGGAGGTCTTCGGCGGGTTCTCCGGTGCTGTTAGTCGGACTCACTGTCTTCTTCCCGCACCCATTGAGGGTTTGTACGCACTGGATGTGCCCGAAAAAGTCTGCCACTTGGACGGCCGAGTGTCCGGCGTGATTTGTGCGGTCCAGTCGCAAACCAAGCTTCTTGAATGCCCGGACTAGGAACTCCAAGATTTGGCTGTGTCCTCCGCACGCGGCGTACATGAGGGAGCTGTTTCCCCATGTGTCCGTGAGCTCTGGATCGGCGTTGAATTGCACCAGGAGCTTCACCGAATCCAAGTGTCCATGTTCGCATGCGAGACTCAAGGCCGTGCGCCCGTGCTCATCCCGGGCGTTCACATCCGCGCCTTTTTCCAGAAGCAACTGTGTGAATTTGGACCTGGATGCATGCTCTTGAAGGCATATGGCATGCATCAGAAGTGTGCGCCCGTTTTCGACTTTCCCGTTGACAATGCGGCCGTCCAACGCATCCAGGACGAAGCGAGCCAAGTGAACTTTCCCGCTCTGCATGGCCTCCAGGAAAGTTTTGGTGCCAGATCCCTGGCACAAGTCCTTCGGCCTCAGCATCATGATCTGGAGTTAGTCGGTGGCGGTGGTTATTGGCAGGCAGCTCAGAGTTTCTGAGGCTGCTCTGAGAAACTGTCTGTGTTTTTATACCTCAGCTCTCTGCACGCCCTTCCCCTGTTGCTACAGAAACAGCCATCCGAGAGCGACGATGCTGCTATGGGTCCATTCACAATCACCTCCTCTTTTCTCAGTCAGGAGGGGAGAAAGATGCACTAATTCGATGACAAGAATTACTCAGTGGTAAAAACATGGGTTTGTTTTATTCTCCTGTCAGGTTGGATATAAAAGGCTCAGTTGCCCGAGCAACAGCGTTAACAGCCTTCTCTTTGGGTGTGTAAAAAATACATATACATTTATAGAATCACAGAGGGCTTTGTAAGGTTTATAAAGGTCAAGTTGGTGCATTACGGGTGTTTAAATCCCTTAGTCATGCTCGATGAACCTGCAGCGAGGAATCGTTAGTATGCAGATTAACACACATTCTGACTCAATGCACACCAACATCTGCTCCAAAACTCATTTACAAAGAGACACAATAATTATTTGCGCAACACATTTGATTAACTTTAATTATTACTCAGTAGAAGTGCAATTTTTTTTTTCTGAATATGAAATTGTTCAATTAAATATTGGTTTAGTGATATTGTACAGTAGCCCTCTTATCATAATAAAACATTCCTAATATTTCATGATAACATTGACACTAAATATCACATTTCTCTTACAGCATATCTCGCATAATATATAATCTCATATTTATTCTCATCTCATACATTACATAATTTCTCCTCATATGCCATACACCAAATATCTAATTTCTCATACATCACATCTTATTTCTCGTATCTAAAAAATCTTATCTTATACTTCAGAAATTTAATTTTTCATTTCTTTTCTCATATCTCATATCATGAACTTTATTTCACTTTTCATACATTATATCTCATATAACAAATAACTAATTTCTCATTCATTACTGTATATATCAGACATCACATCTCACATTATAAATCATCTCATATTCATTATATAACCTTAAATATAAATTAATTTCTCATACATTATCTCATACACCATATATCTAATTTTTCATACATTATATTTCATACATCAAAGATACAATTTTTCTTAGACTGTATCTCCTAAATCATGTCTAATACATCAAATATCCAATTTCTCATACATATCTCGTATATCACATCCTACATCACATTTCTCATATCATACATCGTCTCATACATCAAATTCATAATTTCTCATATTTAATACATCATATCTCATATTACATGTCATCTCATACACAAAATTTCATGCTTCAACGTTTTTAATTTCTCATGCATCATATCTTGTCAAATATCACTTTTCTCATAAATCATCTCATACATCAAATATATAATTTCTCATACATATTTCATATAATACATCTTTGCATACATCACATCTCATGCATCAACTATCTATAATTTCTCATATCATATCTGACATCAAATATCTAATTTCTCATAAATCATATCTCACACATCAAATATCTAATTTTTCATATAAATGATATCTCATATTATCAAATATCTAATTCTCATAAATAATATATCATACGTCATATCTCATATCATACATCATCTCAAGCATCAACCATTTCATTTGTCATGCATCATATCTCACATCAAAGATCTCATTTCTTAAAAATTATCTCATACATCTTAACTCATGTTATACATCATCTTAAACATCAAATATCATTCAACTATCTTATTTCTCATATCTAATATCAAATATCTAATATCTCATTAATTATATCTCATACATAATATCTCACTCTTCTTACATCATATCTCACATCTCATATCATACATCATATATAATTTCTTCCTACAACATATCTCATATATACCACAGGTTTTGATTTGGGCCAGCAAACAACCATCCATAACTCGTTAATATTTTGCTGGTAAGTACCTTGAATGCAATGTAAGTCGCTCTGGATAAAAAGCAGCTGCCAAAAAAACATAAATATGATCCAATCAACAACGGCAACCTGAAAATCCACCTTAGCAAAAGTCACTAGAGCTTTACCTGCACCTCAGGCCACATTCATCACTCCAAACCAGACACAAGTCTCTCGCTGTGGGTTATTGCATTTCCCATAACCAGGACGACCTGTTGCTTGGATGTTAGTGATTTTATCAACATAATGACACACGTGGAGCAGATGGGAGCTGCTTCACACAGACACTGCTGGCTAATTTAATTTCTGATCAAAATAATCTCCACTTGAAAATCTCTTGTGAAAAGCAACCTGCTCTCTGAGATGAAGATGACGGCGATAAATATATGAAGCATTCAAGAAGATGTGGATCAGTTGGTTTCAGACAACTGTTCAGTGATTTGTCAAGTCCTGATGTTTATATTTCCAGTACATGGAAGCAGTTAAGTAAAAAAAAATTCAATTTTCAGTGAAAAACTGCTTTAAGTCGGCTTCAGATTCTAATGCTAGAATCATGCTAACAACATGCTAATTATGTTATAATCATGTTAACACCATGCTACTGACATGCTAATCATGCTAGAAAAATGCTAACAACATGCTAATTATGTTATAATCATGTTAACACCATGCTACTGACATGCTAATCATGCTGGAATCATGCTAGTAACTTGCTAATCATGCTAGAATTAAACTAACACCATGCTAGTTAGCAACATGCTAGTAACTTGCAAATCATGCTAGCAATATGCTAGTGACATGCTAATCAAACTAGAAACATGCTAGCAACTTGCTAATAATGCTAGCAATATGCTAGTATCATGCTAATCATGCTAACACAATGCTAGTGCATGCTAATCATACTAAAAACATTCTAGCAACTTGCTATTAACTTGCTAATCATCTATCTATCTATATCTATCTACTTAAACTTTTCAAACTTTTTAAACTTAAACTATTTTTAACTTTTCAAACTTTTTCAAACCTTCAGCTTCGGCTTCCTCAAGCCAACTTAAAGTTTGTCTCGACAAACTTTTTTGATTTAGTTTCAGTCTATTACTTACATAAAGCGAATATGACTTCGGAAGAGTTTGAATGTATCTCATTTCTCATGCATCATATCTCGCGCATTAAATACAGTGCACATGAAGAAAAAGTAAATATGATTTCAGAAGACTCTGTATGTATTTAATCCTTTTTCTATTCAAATGCACATGCATACATACATTTCCAATTCTCTTTTTAATTTAATTTATGAATTTATTTATTTAGATATGTGCACTTGTCATTATCAGAATCTAGAATTTCACAGATGGATGTTTAAAATGCCCGTCAGAACCACAGATCTTTAAATATCAACAGTCTGTCCTTGAGTCCGGCGTGGTTGGTCATGGATTATCTCCTGTCGTCCAAACCGAGTGAACCAACACAATAACTCACTTGAAGCCGAGCGGCTGCCTGCTAAGATTCAAAAGGCTTTTTTTGGACGAGTAAAAAGGCTGAAATAGAAAGCGAGAACAGTACAGTCCTATAATCCCTCCTTCACTGCTTTCAGATTCTGTTCAGCCTGTGTTTGACATCTACTGTATTTGTGCTGTGTTGTTCAATGCATCCCAAAAATAGTCTGGCATATTTTTAAAACACGCAGCTTCGTCATTACAGGAGCAATTATTAACCTCAATTCATCTCAGAAGCAATGTACAGTTTTAGATGCATTAATCCTGATACTATTTGAGATGCATTGTGAGTTTGTAGATGCAGAACATTGAATTTAAACAAACAAACAAATAAATATAAATTCTTTAGAAATGTATATTTTTTTAAATTTTCTTTTAGAAATGTATTCAGGTCCTTTGTTTATTACAGTTTAATAAATATATCTATTTAAATATTATTTTATACATTTGTTCAGATGTTTTGTTTATTCAGACTTTTTCAAATCAGTTTTGCAGCTATTTTGTCTGAATGAAATGTTTTTCTATTAATCAATGCAATTTATTTATTCATTTTATTTGTCATTTATTATAAAAAAATATTTTAGACATTTATTTATGCTTTGTTTATTCCGCAATGTCTTTTGATATTTATTTACTTAGATAATTTTTTAGAAACTTATTTAGAAATTAAGTATTAGGGGTATTTGAAGATCCTGTTTTGACATCTCTCTCTTTTTTTATATAATTCTAGACCATTTTTTTGTGCTATAATTTAAATGCTTCACGAAATTAACCATCTCAGAGCTCATCACAGTCACTGAGCCGATGAGCCGAAGGAGCAAAAATCTGTCCTGGGGCACAAGATTAATTAAACTCACTTAGTCCCTCTGGTGAATGACATATTTAAAACACTAGATCAAGAGAATCAACTCACTTTAATGCTTTCCAGCATTGATTGATTGATTGTAGGCAGATTCCTTTCTGAAATCTTTTGTTGTTGCATGTTGATGCATAAATCAAAGCGAGACACGTCAGTGGTGATAAACTGTCTCTCTGTCTTGTTGACTTGTTTGAGAGCAGATGTAAACACCCGTGACTCAGCTGTCATTGATTTGTCCTTCAGCGGCATTTGGAGCGTATGGACGGACGGAAGCATGTGTGGATCCTGCTGGGATTTTCTCACTTACGGCTAAAGCACAGCTTGGACCTGCTTCATTCTCAGTGTTTCATATTAAAAGATAAGAGTGTAATTAAAAATCAGCGAGTGTTCAGATCTTGATGATCTTATGAATATGATCCATACATTTAAAATGTGAACAGCAATTCATACATGAACAGAGTGAATGAGAAGCTGTTGAGGGTTTTATTTTTTTGTGAAAAAATAAACAAATTTAATGTTGCATGGATGTCAAACTTATTATACTTCTTGTATTATAATTTTATAATATAACTTATAATTTATAATAAAACTTAAAAAATACATTTCTAAATAAATGAGGAGTCCCCAACTAAGCAAGCCAGAGGAGACAGCAGCAAGAAACCAAAACCCCATCCATGAGAGAATGGGGAAAAAAAACTTGGGAGAAACCAGACTTGGTTGGGGCCAGTTCTCCTCTGGCCGGACGCCCAGCACCTAATTTCCAGTTCAATTTCAAACACATGTCAGATTGTGTAAAGGACTTATAGTGTGTGTGTGTTTGTGTGCATTTGGTTTCTGTGCTCTGTCTACGGAGCTCATCTAGGTGTTCTGGTCTCTGATGAAGATCATCTCTTTGTTCTGGTACACCATCTGATCTGGATACGGACTGAGGAACAGAATAAGAGAGAGACAGA
>JAUMHQ010000078.1:222785-240665 GCA_032361165.1 Enteromius paludinosus
TGCTGCTGACCACTCACAACCTTTAAGATAGTGAGCTTTTCTTATTAAAACTATTCAAACGTGAGTTTTGAGCAGTGGAGGGTAGTGCTTGTTGTGTGTTGTTTCTCCGATCACGAATGCAGACATGCTGTTATGTTTTGTAATTGGCTTTTATAAGCAGGTGTAGTGTGCGTATCTGAAAATAGACAAAAAAACTAAAGGAAACATGCTTAAAAAATTAATAATGTATTCATGTGTATTGAAAAGACAAATATGCATCATATAAAAGCACTCAAGCAGTAGTCGTTCAGTGTGAGCTGGAGTCCATCAGTGGAGTGACTATTATCTCAGCAGGACAACAATCAGAATGAGATGCTGCCAACGTCCAAGAAGTGCCAGTGCTGGAGACAGAAGAGACCAAAGACCCTCTTTACCCCTCTGAACCATCAATTACCAACTCCCACGACCGGGACGACTGTCATGGCTAATATCTGCTTGCCTTCATCTGAACTTCTCTGTCCGGTGGAGCTCCTCTGCTGTGTCTCTCATTATGTAATGATAGGAGATTTCCCGCTCACAGCTGCAGTGTGTCTCAGAGGACGAAGTTTCTTATTAAAACCTCCTGCATCGTGCAAACACTTCACAGAGGAAACACCAAAAAAAAAATCTGATAACAATGCATTTATGAGGGGTATTTTTTTTCTTCGTTTTTTACAATGAAGCTTTAAAAGTTTGCATTCCTTGGGAATTAGAAGTGCACATAATTTTTGTAAATGTTCGTAGTATACTTCTTAAAATTCTTAAAAGTAAATACATATATATATATATATATACTGTATAGATTCAAATTCCAAACACATTAATGCTTATTTTTGTTAACATAGGTGCTTGTCAGTGTATTCTAAAATAAACTTTAACCATATGTCAAAGACAATAGAACAAAATTCATTTTTTTTTTTTATAAAAATGTACATAAAACTTTATTTAAGTGTGTCGGAAAAGCACTCTTGTGTTGAAGAAATTGCATTTAATATAAAATTAAACAATGCATTTTCATTTAATTGCAAATAGTATGCAGTTAGTTGTCTGAAATAGTGTTGTTTTATTTATTTAGTATTTTATTTTTAGATTTTCCATTTCCAGCCTGCTCAGCACCAGATCCAGGCAGTTTGGAGCCGCTGACCTCTGACAGCTCAGTAAATGGGACGTTTGGATGGCAGATGTATGTCTTTCATGTCCTGGTTTTCCAGCTAATGGCCTCGCTGGATCTTTGTCTTTTATCAGAGAAGTAATAGCAGACGCCTCGGGCATGAAGAGAACAGAAACCTTTAGTTAAACCTTGAGACGAGACACAGATCACAGCAGCTCGAAGTCAGATGCATCAACGTTTACACAAAAATATTCATAAGCACTGTTTTCAACACTGATAATGATCACAAATGTTTGTTGAGCAGCAAATGAGCAAGTATTATGTGACACTGAAGACTGGAGTAATTATGCTGAAAAGGACAGAAATAAATGACACTTTAAGTTTTTAAAATTTGTAACTCTGCACGTTTTAATCATGTATGACTGTTATTGTTACAGTTAAAATGTTTTCATAATTTCACATTTGTATTTCATTATATATGTCATATGCAAAAGTTTTATCTCCTAACTGACTTAGGAGTATTTCATAATTTAAACCTTACATATTATAATAAATATAATATAATAAATAAACCTTATATATACCTTATAACCTTATATACCTTATATATTAAACATTATTAGTATTAATTAATATGTTATAATTATGATTCACTTCGTCATGATTTTAAAAAAATATCCCACAATTGTAACATTTTATAAGCTACATAAAAACTATTTTATAATCTCATTAGGACTTAGTTTGTCATGATTTCAACATTTTATCTCAGAATTATGTTTTAATATAATAATAACTTTTATCTCATAATCATGACTTTTCATGTTTTTTTTTTTTTTTTTAGAAGGCAAAGTAATTCTGTTGAAATTAAAGCGAGATGTGAGAATCCCTTTGCTCGGCTGAAATGACATTTCTCTGCAACACACTTCCAGGCCTCACGTTTCTCTGTATTTGAACTCATGTAGCACTCGCTGTTTATAGATGCAAAAATGAAGTATAATTGGCCATAAAGCAACAGAGCGCAGTTACGGCTCAGTGCCTTGTTTTGTTCTACGAAGCCTTTGGGGACGCTAAATTGTTTTTAAGGAAAAAGCCGCTGGGGTGATGCAACTGGAAATGAACACTTAAGGGATGAGGACTCCCGCGCAAAGCCAAAGATCAACAGGTGCATCTAAAAGAACCAAGTCATAAAGCCATCTTATTTAGCTATTAAAAACAGGTGGAATTCTGGGTAAAGCAAACAAGAGCAGGGACGCAGCATACATTTCCTCTGATATTATAGAGGTTTGAGGGTCCGTCTACATTAGTTTTGAAGTTGGGCATCTGGATTCTGAGTGTTATTCATATTACAAGGTTATGGTGGCCAATTTCTGCCACATTGCCAAAAAAAAATTAAAACAATACATAGCATTTAATAATTGTGCCTTGTATTTTATAATTAGGATTCACCACATCATAATATTAATTTTGTCAAAATTATGATAGCGTACGAACTAATTCAAACTTTTTTTTCCATAATTATAAAATGTTTAAATTGCAACATTTTTTACTACATTTTAATAATCACTTTGCATGTTATAATTTTAGCTCATAATTATCACAATGTAACAACTTATATTTTTCTGTCATAATTTCACATTTATCTCGTAATGTCAGTATGTCAGAATTTTGACGTTATGTTTTATAATCAAGACTTATGTCATAATTATAGCATTTTATCTAATAATTTAGATTTTTATTTCATAATATCACAACCTATCATTATTAGAACTTTGTACGTCAGAATGTCTTATTATGTCATGATTTCAACTTTTTATCTACTTTATCTTATTGTAACTTGGTTTGTCATCATTTCAACACTTTGTTCATAATTCAGACTTATCTCAGTTAACAAAGTATATCAAATATAACATTTTGTCAATTTCAACTTTTTTTTTTATCTCAGATTATGTCAGAATGCCGTTTTATATCACAATTATGACTTACTTTTTATCTCATAATTAGACGGTATCTCATAATTGACGCGGTATGTTATAATTCTAGCATTTGTCATGTCATGTTTTAAACTTTTTTTAGCTCAATTATGACACCACAAATTTTACATTTTGTCATAATTTCAACATTTTATCCCATAATTATGCTTTTCTGTCACAGATATGACTTATAGTTGACTTAATATATCAATTTCAACTTTTTATCTTTTAGTATGTCTGAAGTTTAGCTTTGTTTTCCTGAGCATAGCTGTGAGCTTCTTCTTTTAAAAGCAGTGTTGAAACCTTGAAAAACATGAATTCACATTTTCAGATCAGTTCAGCAGAATACTTGGTATGTTGTCATGGTGAATAAGATGTATTTTTGGCTTGTCAGGACCCTCGCTGAGACCAGATGCTGTGGTTATTTCACCAGAGAGCCACTCAAGCAGTTCAGACACAAAAGCAAGTTGCTTTTTATAGCAGAAGTGCTCACTTTCACAGTCTGACAGAACCTTGAACAAAGAATTAAAAGCTCGTCCGAGTAAAATAGCTTTTATTCCTGCAGACCCTGTAATTTCACACATCTTCAGCTTCAGTTTCTCTGAAGGACACAGTTATTGAACAACTCAGGTCACAGATAACCGAAGTTACTTTCTGAAGGATTGTAGGGTTCAATCTCTGCTCCTAGGAATATTCTGGCTTTGTGATCACAAGTGCTGACTCACAGACGAACACTGGGAGGGGAATTCAGTCGTAAAATCCACTGTTCTAAACAATTTATTATAAAACCTGTTATTTATGTGACACTGAACGCATTCATAATTTTTTTATTGTTTGTTAGAATAGGAAAATATTTGGCTGTTTTACTTTACTTGACCCATACAGTCTATTTTTGGCTATTGCTACAAATATACTTCAGACTGGTTTTGTGCAGAAATCCCCTTACTTAACATGACCTCTTGTCGGAAATCATGCAGCATCTTTTGGAAAATTAAATTGATGCAGTTTGAGTGTTTAATGTGCCTTAACGATGGAGTGAAATGTGAAATAATTCGGGAGGCATCAGCGGGAGCAGATGGCTCTGGGGCGACCGCTCAAATGGAAGAGGCAAACCCTTTCGCCAATCTGGCAACCCTGCACCAGAGTCCTGAGAGATGAGGAGCTGCTGGAGGAGGTGGGAGGATCTGAGCAGGTGTCTGGGGGAGCATCGGGAGCAGATCGCACGTGTTTACAGGGAAACTGAGGCTGGTGACTCAGCGCCGCCTCGCTTCACAAATTACATGCTTATTTCCCAGAAAATACTCAGATTTACTCTAATGGCTTGGAGAGCACTGTGGTACATGCAGTTATTTGCACATATTCCCGTCCCGAATTTTTTTGTTTAGTTCTTGTATCAGATTCCCATCAGACATCACACTTGCTAGCGGATTCATTAGAGACAGCTGGTGATAGCATAAAATACAAATATTACTGGAAATGGACTAACTCTGAAAGGACAGGTCGGGTAATCACCCTCATGCTATTTCAAACCTGGCTCTTTCTGATCATTTAAAGGGACAGTTCACCACAAAATTCAAATTTTCTGTTACTTTACTCACCCTCAGGACATCCAAGATGACTTTATTCTATAGAAGTTAGATTTTTAGCTGAGACTTTGCTTCGAGGTGATTCATAAAATGCAATTCAGCAGGTGCCTGTTATTGAGAATAAAAAATAATATCAAGGAACACAAAATTTATACCTGTGACTCCTGATGATATATTAATGTCTTATAGAACTAATTGATCACTCTGTGCAAGAAACTGAACATTATTTACAACATTATTACCAGTAATCAAGAGCCTTGGACAAATAGGGAATCTGATTCTTTAAGACAGTTTGTTTTTGTGAACCGATTCAGTTCACTAGTCCATTTATCTGATCACGCAATGGTGTCACACATCCTCAATTATATAATAAAATCACCCATTAATTATGTGAAACGATGTATTAAATGGGAAAAATAAACAAAAAAAAATCAGTGCATAATGTCTATTGATCAATCTACTCTCGCTGTGTTTACCTGTTTAGTCTTTATCTGTCCGCTGATGATTTAGCCCGCCTGTACGACCAACGCACGGTGGAAGATGGCCACCGCAGAGCCTCCATATAAGATAGCTGCCACACCAGAACTTGCCGCTAACATGGAAGTCAGGTCTCAGTCCTCAGCCCACACAGATGTCTCCCCTGTGAACCCGAGCATCAAGGATGTGGCGTTTGAGGACACCATGACTTTCCCCGGGTGTACGAGGCTGGTGTCCTGTGTAGCAGATCCCCCAATGATGTCAGTGAGGACTCCGCCCTGGAGGGTTTCCCTGCCCTGAAAGGCCTCTGTCCCGCCTGCTCCACCTTGGCCCTCCTATGAACGGCCACAGAGGCCGTTGTAAACCTCTCTGTGCTCTCTGTTCCAGTCCCGGCAGCTCGGCCCTGGAGGATCGCATATGAACTCTCGTCCTGCCCTGTCATGGACACTAGTGGGCAGGTCACCCCGAACAGTGTTAGTGTGCTTGTGTCTGTTGTCTGCACTTGTGTGGAACTCTCTACATTTTAAAATATTTTAATAACTGAGCATGAAAATCAACTCCAGTCGTGTGGACGTTTAGCTCTTCAAATGATAGTGAGACTTTAAAATGTGCTACTGCTAGTTCAGTCACAGTGTTTTTAGTGA
Organism: Enteromius paludinosus; assembly: GCA_032361165.1. NCBI lineage: Eukaryota > Metazoa > Chordata > Actinopteri > Cypriniformes > Cyprinidae > Enteromius > Enteromius paludinosus. The sequence goes on from JAUMHQ010000078.1 coordinate 228,592, forward strand.
ATCTTGCAAATGTGCATTCAGAAGGAGAAATTGTGACACAAAATGAAGTGATTGCTCATTGAGAACATGAAGAACGGCCTGTGAGAGGAGACATGAGTCACGGGCAGATGGGAGATCTCTCTCTGTGTGTGTGTGTGTGTGGGCAGAGCAATCAGACGGACATGCTAATTAGTTCATGACACACTTCACCCCTCTGTACATGTGAATATTAACATGTGAATCCCAGAGCCAACGGACCCGACTGATAACACACATTCCAGCACAAAACTTACACACACACACACACATGCAAGACGCTGGATGCTTGAACAATTAAAAGAGCTTTCACCGGATGAAACTGACATGGAAGGCATGGAGGAGGTAGTGTGTGAAACATTTAACAGCAAAGTTTAATCGTTTAGGGATATTAGAGAGGGGTTATACGCAGAGATGATGCAGTTCAAGTTTCTTCTGTGCTCTCTGGTTGTCGCTCACACACACACACACACACACACACACACACACACACACACACACGCACGCACACACGCACGCACGCAGCAGATGAGTGTTTTATCTAACAGCGGGCAGGAGAACCCATCGTGAGTCAGTGAAGATCTCAGTGTGAGTGTGAGTGTGTGAGGACATTCAATCACACATCCGTGTGTCAGAGTTCACACACACCACCAAACACTAAATCACAAAAGTGGACCAGCTATTGCTCTTACATGCTAATATATCTGATATGATATATGCTTCTTCAGAGCTCAGGAGACCTAACGGAGAGCTCAGATTAAAGGTATTAAATGATTCGTTCAGCTCAGTATCATTGAACAATACAATTTTTATTTAAAATCACATATTAACCTCATTCCATGTATGGATGTGATCTTTACTGTCTTCATATAAAATAAAACTATTAAGTTACCTTTAAGGATGCTAGGATTTAAATTTTTTATCTTTACATGTTTTTGATTATTTTACTTTTTTTTTTTTTTTAAATCTTTATCATTTTTTTTCTATAATTTTTTTTATTCATTTCTATTTCAGTATTATTTAAGGAATCTGCTGTTTTATTTGTTATTTATAGTGCTATCAAACTATTAATAATTTCCAAAATAAAAGTTTTTTTTTGCATAAAATATATGTGTACTGTGGACATACAGTATCTAATGTTTAAAATATTAATATTTTTATTAATCTAATTTATATTATAAATTAATATATTTAAAATATAATTTTTTTTTTTTCTGAAATATATACATGCATGTGTGTGTGTGTGTGTGTGTGTATATACATAGAAATACACAGTACACACACACACACACACACATAATGTAAGCAAAAACATATTTTGGATATCATTAATTACAATTAATAGTTTGACAGCACTAATTATTTATTTTATTTATTATTTTGTTTCAGTAAACATTTTGCTTTATTTCAGCATACACATTGTATATATATATATATACGTATATATGTATACAAACATAGCTGAATTAAAATAGTCTAATAAAAGTATGAAGTTTTCCTTATATGTATTTTTATTTCAGCTTAAGAAAAAAAAAGTTTTTAACAATCATCTTTATGATTTTAGTTTTAGTTTGAGTTAACTATAATAACCCTGCCTCCTCCAAAAATAAAACCCGAATCCATTCAGCTATTTTCAGCCCCTCGTTGAAATCTTAACAGCTGTAAAATTAGAGGCGGAAAGCATCACTCCACGCGCTCTTCTTACATAACAAAATCATTTCCACTCACATCAGTATTTGATATTTATTTATTGGGTCAGTGTGATACAGTCAGTGGTGGTCAGGGTTTATTTACTGATATTGACTGAACTGTGTGTGTTATTTAGGACACAGACTAAACCAAATCATCTGAATAATAGTGTGTGGGTCGATGGCTGATGGACAGACTGACTCACTGTCATTCTCCTCATCATTATCTGAGCTTATTTCTTCCCTCCAGCTCAATTAAGCCACCTGAACATTGAAGTCTTTCCACTAAAAGCAGATCCTACAGCAGCTTCTGTCAATGCTGAGCTGTTTTTATGTTTATTTATCACCTCCACCAGAACAAAACTCCTACAGTCCAAAGTGCATCTCTTAAAAAAGTACATTTGTTTCTGTGAATTTGGTTACTCAAATAAAATCATTGACATATAGCCTTAAATTACATTATACTGATAATAAACATTACACATGGGTATAAAATAAGTCAAGTGTGAGTATATGCATTACAGTACCACATTTGGTCAGCAAAATAGAGAAATTTCAAAGTGAAAATAAAACAACTTGTAATGGTCTTAAAACAAGTGCAAATGAATGGTAAAGTATTACAATTTGTGGGCAAAATGTGAAATATGTAAACAAGCAAAATGTGTTAATTGTTCAAAAACAGGGTCAATTTAATTTGAAATCATAGTTCACTTCATAATAAGGAGTAAAGAAAAAAAAAAAAAAATATATATATATATATATATATATATTAGTGGTGTCAAAAATAAATAAATAAAACAAATAAAAGTTTTTGTTTTCATTATATATGTGATTGTTTATATTGTGTATATTATTATGTCTATATAAATACACATACATATAGTATATATTTTTGAAATTTTAAATTATATTCATATAATTTGTATTGTAAATAAATATATTTAATACATAAACATAACATTTTTCTGTGTTTATATATACATAATAAATAAACACAGCTTGCATACGCATATTATGTTTATTTTAGATGTGATTAATCCCGAATACAGCATTAACACACACACAACCATTAAAACATAACTTACAGTCCAATGACAATTAAAAGTCCTAAAACAAGCATAATTTTAGCTAATAAATTAAAACAAACCAAAATAGGAAGAATACATATACAAAAAAAAAAAAGTATCATATAGCTGGTGGATTATATTTATTTATTTTTGTATTAAATTAATAAAACAATGCAAAAACATTGTTATGGTCCTAAAACATCCATAATTTTCTAAATGCAAAATGTATTTTCTTATTTCTTCCTCTTTATTTTGAAGTGAAATATGACTGATGTTTTCATGAGATGTTTCGTTTTATACACTAATATTCTCCTAATTTTATTGCGCATTGCCTTGGCTAATGAAAAGAACACAGTATATGCTGAAAAATAAACATAAATTAAATAAATGAAAATAATTAATATGAGTGCACTCCTGTTATGCCAGAGCTTATCCCACGAACACATGGCTGTACTGTCCGGTGTTTTCAGAGCGGCTCTCTCCGGCCTTCTCCACATGCTCGGGGAAATGCGGCTGGACGCAGGAGTTGACGGCCTCAGACAGATCACTGGGCAGAGACCACATCTTCTTGGCGTGTTCGGCCACGGCGTCTTTATTCAGCTGCACACAGAGAAACCAGAGAAGCACTGAACATCAACATCACCTCGAGATCATCCTCATCATTCACTCTACTTCAACTTGTGAAATGAGTTTCTTTCTTCTGCTGAACACATAAGAAGATGTTTCGAAGAATACTGCCAAACAGTTGACGGCACCCATTGACTTCCATAGTATTTTGTCTTTACTATGCGAGTCAAGGTAACTGTTTGTTTCCCATCTTCTTCATGTTTAACATAAACAAGAAACTCTTTTAGGTTTAGAACAGCTCGAGGGTGAGTAAACAATGACAGAAATTTCATTTTTGTGTGAACTATCCCAGTCTGAGCACTTAGTAAAGATACAAAATATTACTTAATACCTATATTTGTGTAAAAATGTTTCAAAGAAAATAATTTATTTGAAATCAGAAATCCTTTGAAACATTAAATAATAATAATAATAAAAATAATGTGTGTGTGTGTGTGTTGAATTTTATATATTTATGATTTCATTAATTATCAACAGTGTTTTTGTTTTAAAGTTTGTTTTAATGTTAAATTAAATAATTTTTATGATTAGTAATTTTATACTTTTATAGTTTTTTTTAAATGTTAACTTATTGTAATTTATCTTTTTGTAATTAAATTTGCTTTTCTTCAGCTCAACGAAATAAAAATATTTATTTTAAACATTTAATTATTTATTTTAGTCTTCTATTTTGAATTGTTTATTGTTTGTATATTACTTATTTCTTTTAACTTTTATGATTACCAATTTTATACATTGTATACATTTTATACTGTTTATTTTTAATATTAAGTAATTTTATATTTTTAAGATTGAAGTATTAGCTTTTCTTTAACTCGAAATTAAAATATGTAGAAACATTTAATTATTTATTTTAGTGTTTTATTTGGGCTTGATATTTAATAATTACAAACATTATTATTTCAACAGGTTTATGTTAACAGGTTACTTTATATTGGTTTTATTTTTAAGTAGCAATTAATTTTTTACAATTTATTTATTAGCTTTATATCAACTCAGTGAAATGTAATATATACAGTGAGGTCAATAAGTATTTGATCACCCCGTGATTTTGCAAGTTCTCTTCTTAGATTTTCTACAATTTTCAGCATAGGTGCATTTCCACTGTGATATACTTATTTGACACAGTAGTTCCCAAATAAATTGTTATAAAAGTCATACAATGTCATTGTTCTTTTTAGATTCTGTCTCTCACAGTGGAAATGCTACCTATGCTAAAAAACATTGTAGACCCCTCCATGATTCCTAAGTCAGAGAACTTGCAAAATCACAGGGTGATCAAATACTTATCGACCTCACTGTATATATATTATATCATTCATAATACAGGTGTTTCTAGCACTTCCACACATCTGTCTCTCCAACAACATTAACAGCAGCATTCACTGACAAAGTCAGAAAGCTCATGATTCAGACGCTGTATTAGTCATTGCCTTCTCTTGCAGTTATTACAGTCATCACAGCATTATTAAATTCAGAAATCCTGAAATGAGAAGTAAAGAATAGGCCAAATCTGACTTAATGAAACGGAACACTTAATGTGTTCAACTTTCATCATCTGACACATTTCTGAGTGAAAGCAGATATTCAGTGGGAATAGGCAGACAAAGTTATTTTGATAGTTTTAATAAAGTCTGGTTAAAATCCCCTTTATGTAATTTTAACAAAGTCCTCAAAAGTTTTTAATGAAGTCTCTTCTGTTTATGAAAAATACAGTAAAAACTGTAATATTGTGAAATATTATTACGATTTCATGTAGCTGTTTTCTATGTGATTGTCTGTTAAACTGTCATTTATTTCTGTGATCGAAGCTGAATGTTCAGCATCATTCTTCTTCAGTGTCACATGATCGTTCAGAAATTGTACTAATTTGCTTATTATACTCAATGTTGAAAACAGTTGTGCTGCCCAATATTTTTGTAGAAATGTGTTCGTTTTTTAGGATTCACAGAAAGAACAGCATTTACTTGAAATATGAACTTTTGTAAGATTATAAATGTCTTTACTGACACTTCTGAGCAATTTCATGCATTATCGCTGTATAAAATAATTTCTTAAAAAATACACATTTATTTAATTTTACATATTTCTGATTTAATTATTAGTAAGTGGTTTATTTTAGATTTTTTTGATTTAATCAATAATTTGTGATTTACTTTGATTGCTTTTTAATTATTTATATTATTTATTTTAACTATTCAATGTTTTAGCATTTTTATTGTTTAATTAATTAATTAATTATTTAATAACAATTTTGATCAATTAAATGCATCTTTGTTAAATAAAATATTTAAAAAAAAGGATCAATTATTAACATTTTTAGTAATTAATTTATTATTACCTTTTCAGGCAATTAAATGGAAATTGAAACATTACAGATTTTTTTGTAACTTTTGATTCATTTTTTTGAAAACAATTTTTTGTCAATAAAATTGTCCCTTTAAAAAAGAATTCAATACCCTTTAAAAAATTTTAAGTACAATAATAATTATAATAATGCAATTGAATGCATCCTTGCATATATATTTCTTTTAATAAATTATTGTAATTTGATATTTTAAAGATTTAATTAATGATAATGATAAATGCTTTCCAATTTGTAATATTTTTAAATTATTAATTTATTTTGATTTTACATTTGTATGATTTAATTAATTACTACGTTTTCATCAAGTTAATGAAATGGAAACTGAAACATTCTAAATGTTCTTGTTGTCACTTTCGATAAATTCAGTGCACCTTTGCGGAATAAAAAGGCTGGTTTTTCTCTGAAGAAATGAGCAGGATGTACCTGACTGATCAGTTCTCTGATGCTGGCCAGTGTAGATGCCTGTTTCTTCTTCAGACTCTGTTCCTGCGGTGAAGCATCAGCACTGCTGTTATCTGCCGACTGAAAGAGTGTGACATTACATGCCTTATCAGCACATACACGTGTTCAGACCACGTCTGCCAGCATCACACGGTCATCACACCAGACTTACCTGTTCTGGAGAGCATAAATATGCATGCAAGCGTTGCATTGCTCTCCAGGTCATGTGCATGAACATGTGTGTGTGTGTGACAGCGAGACAGAAGAGAAAAGAGAGTACATGTGCATCTATTGTTTGCACGTCACGTTGAGCTCCACACATTCCCTTCTGAAGCTCAATTATAGTGGAAGAGATAAACTTCTGTGACCTTTCACTTTAACTCCAGGTGCTTTGAGCAGCTGCGGTGCTGGAAAACATCCTGATGGGACAGAAACCTCATAAACGTACTTAAAGCACGCAGAACTCAACTTCATTTTTGGAAATGTATTTTCGTTTTATTTTTATTATTTAACCAATTTTTATTTCAGATGTATTTATTATATTGAACAATGTTGTAATCTAATGAATTATTAGTGTTTTATTTAAATTTCACATTTTTAGGATTTTATTCATTGCTAGTATTTTCATTTTGTTTTTATAATTGAACCAATTGTTTGTGAAAGTTTTATTTTTAGCGTTTAATTTAAAAGTACTCATGTTAAATGATACATTGTATTAGAATTAATAGTAAATGTTTTAATGTAATTTTGTTTCATTTTAAATGTATATATTTATTTAAATTTTACATTTTATTTATCAAATGTATACATTTTTTTGAGTGTTATATTTGTTTCCAATTTAATTAACAGTGTTTTATTCCAGGTGTTTTTTTGTCTTTACTTTTTAGTGTTTTATTTTCAATCATACGCGACAATTCTCCATATTTAGGAATGCAATGACGCATGAAGTATACTCACACCGAGTATATTCTGAGTCTCTGTCTTTATAAATACATCTGTAAACACATTTACGTCTTAAACTTTAATGACATTCTGTTATGGCGGTGGAGATGGAGAATTAATGGAGCAGTGAAAGTGAATGGATCTGGAGAAGCAGCATGTGAACAGAAGTGAGTGAGTCATGTTTCTATCGTTCACCTGCTGTAAACATCATATGAGAGAAAGAGCACATGTTAGTCTGCGTTTGTTAAAACTCAACCTAAACCAGGGCTTTGTGTCGGACCGTCGCCATGGTTACGGCTCTCGTCTCAATTGTGCTTCTCATTCAGCTGCCATCCGCCTATTTTTCCCTCGTGTGCTCCGTCTGCGTTTATGTGCTGTGTTACCTGAGTGCTATCGTTGTCAAGCTGCTCCGTACTTTTGCATTTCTTCATTCTGAAACAAAGGAACATGAGGATTTGAGCATTAAACAATCATAATCATTTGTAACGTGACATTTTTTTAATGAATACATTTACAGCATATTTCTGAAGGATCATGTGACACTGAAGACTGGAGTAATAATGCTGAAATTAGGCTTCGATCACAGAAATAAAGTACATTTGAACATATATTCACATGAAAACCGGTTATAATATTTTACAATTTTACTGTTTTTAGTGTATTTTTTTTAAATCAAATTACCTTGTTTTTAACAAATATTTAATCATTTTATTTCCATTTTTTAATACTGCATTACCTATTAACAAGTGTTACTGTTTATGTTTGAATGTGAATTTTACATTAATTTTACATAAATGCAATGCATTAAAAGCCATATAAAAAATATATATTAAAATGTTTTATTATTTTTATTAGTATTAATTTAATTATCAGTAAGGGTTTTATTTTGACATTTAAAATTACCTATTTTGGCTTTATATTTTTATTTAATTTTTTAACTGATTACATTTATTATTTTTTTATTAAAACTTATGATTTCAAAACCATTAAAATAATGATTTATATTAATTATATATTTATTAGGTATAATGTTTTTTTAGGATTTAAAATTAATTACTAGCAAGTGTTTTGACTGATTTAAAATTATTTATTTTCATTTTAAAAATGTTATGTAAAATCCAATAAAAAATAAACAAACACTTACTTGTCTTTCTTCTTGGGCTCACTGAAAAAGAAAAAGACAATTGTAAGAGTTAGAGATATCATGAATATTACATGCATTTTATACAGTATAATATAGTAGTTTATATTAGAAATATTTACATAATCTCACACAGCAGTCATTCCTCACATGAGCTGTTATATTTATTAAAAGCTACTAAACCATAGCAGAGATCCAGTTTTGTTTCTGTCTGTGGTTTGTGTAAACAGATGTGATCAGTCCCACTCACGCTTACAGCGTTCATTTACTCTGCTTCGGCTCTCAAAACAATAATAATTAACTGAAAAATTAACAAACAAACTGTGCTCCATGTAGAACAGGTCACTGGCCCCTGGTGTCGTTAGCCATGAAACCTTGTTATGAATCCCAAGGCAAACACACTCACACACTGCAGCTCTGATGCATTAGCTGAATTAAAGCACTCAAACCTCACAGCGCTCAATGATTCATCTTACACTCGCTCTTTCTTGCATTTTGTTTTGTATTTCTCTTGTTTCAAAAAGGTCAAGTGCACTGAAACACACACACACACTCACACTTGCATTTGTGTTTTCTGGGGACTCTCCATAGGCGTAATGTTTTTTACACTGTACAGACTGTATGTGGTATTGCCTAAACCTACCCCTTACAGGAAACTGTGAGCACTTTTTGAATTTCATAAAACACTGTGTATGTTTTTTAAGTCTTTTGAATTACGGGGACACTGAAAATGTCCTCATAAAACACCTTCATATTGTAATACCTGTCATACCCATGTCATTATACACATTTGTGTCCTCATAAACCACATAAACACACACACACACACACCTGTTGAGTGCCTTGGTCTCACTGCAGTGCTTCTCTGTGGCCATTTCCAGGAGTTTGGTCAAACGCTGTCAAACAGGAAATACAGGAGAGAACACAGGAAGTGTCACTTACACATATCAGAACAGAACGCACCAGCTGGCCTTCGCTCTGAGCTCTGCTGCACTGCCACTTAAAAGGAAATGAATACAAGTACTTCCTGTCACTTCCAAGAAAGAAATCTCTAGCACCTGCTTCCTGCAGGTAAAAATGGTGCATTGGATCACTTAGGAAAATGTGACTCATGTTTTAAGACTGTTGCTATGCAGTTGCTAAGTTATTCTTAGTATTTTAGAGTGTTACCATGTGTTTTGGGGTTGTTTTGAATGTTTTAGAGTGTTGCTATGTGCTATGCCAGTTTTTAGTTAATGTTTTAAGTTGGTTGAGGTGTTTCAGAATGTTGCTATGGGTTATTCTGAGTGTTTAGGGTGTCGCTACATGGTTGCTATGCTGTCCTGAATGTTGCTAGGTTGTTTTGAGTTTTGCTATGCAGTTGCTAGTTGTTATAGAGAGTTTTTATGTTGTTCTGAGTTGTTTTGTTTTTTTTGCTATTTTCTGAGTGTCTATGAGTGTTTTATGGGGTTGCTAGGCTATTCTCAGTATTTTAGAGTTTTCATGCGTGATTTTAGGTTGTTGTAAGTGTTTTAGAGGTTTAATATGTGGTTTCTATAGTATTCTGGGTGTTCCCTGTCTGTCAGTCACTACGAGTTATGTTGCGATGACTGACTGGGGTCTTGCCTAGAGCTCTGATTCGCTCTGCTTAAGAGGAAACACTAATGAAAATTGGCAAGTGGTTAAACAATCCTGAGCCACTCCCCTTCATCCAGATATAAAGATGCGACACGTGCAACCACTCATCAGATTTTGCTTCAGAGTTTATGCCTGCAGCTTTGGAGTGCTGCAACGAAGAGGAAGCTGAAGCAGAAGTTGTTCTCTGTGGCATCAACGACATGATCAGCAGTTTCCCTGTCAAGCAAATCCCCTGGGTGTTTCACAAAAGAGCAATTTCTGAGCATGGTCATTTCGCGTCTTTTTCAAGATGCCGTTTTGGCCTTGTCCTCTTGGGTGTGGGTGTAACCTTTCTTCCAACGGCTTCACTGCCACGAGCAAAGGACCGCCGGCTGGCACTCTGGGGGATCTGAGGGTGACTGTGAGTGCTACTTTGCCGGTTCCAGCCCCGCGGACCACTCACCCCTCCCGCAGTGGCTGTCCTTGTAAGGCTTCCAGGCGTTTCGGCGGGGCCATTCAAGGTTGGTCCTTATATTTCGTTTGGAGCACCGAGGGAAGATCAGATGTCGCTTGCTGCATCAGGGGATGGGCTATCATCAGCCGAGGAGGAAGATGAGGTGGCTACCGCTGAATCTGATCCGGAGCTGATGGCCATGCTTGCCCCGGCTGCCGTGAGCATTGGGCTGGAGGTGTCCACACCTCCCAGTCCAGAGTCTACATGGCTGGATGATAGCTTCCTGTGTGCTGACCGTGATAGCAGATTGAAGTCGTGAGTGGCTCCTTTCACAGCCAGAAGCCGCTCGTCACCCTTCTCCGTCCTCACCACCCTCGATGGCGGGAGGGCCAGGGGATATGAGGACATTCCCCAGGTAGAGAGAGCGGTTGTGGTGCCCTTGTGCCTGCAAAACGCCACCACCTGGCGGAATCATCCCAGACTCCCGTCCAAGACCTGTAGGACCACGGCAGCTTTTGCGGGCCAGGCTGCCTCTGTCCTGCACGCCATGACTCTTCTGCAGGTACATCAGTCCAAGGCGCTAAAAGAACTGCACGAGGGTGGCTTCGACCCGGGGTTAATGCAGGACCTGCGCACAGCGACTGACTTTGCTCTCTATGCGGTCCCTAGGGAAGGCGATGTCCGCTTTGGTGGCCCAAGAGCGCCATCTATGGCTCAACCTGGCTGAGATGAGGGACTCGGACAAGGTCAGGTTTTTGGATGCCTTTTTGGATCTCCCAGGTTGGCTTGTCCGGAAACACTGGCAAGGATTTTGCGAAGCAGTTCTCGGCAGTCCAGCAGCAGGACGAAGCGATCCAACACATTCTCCATCTGCCACCGCTCTGTCGTGGGTCACGCCTCGGCCTGCTCTTCCTCGAGGGAACCCTGCTGCGGCAACAACACCTGCTCCGTCCTATGCTGAGACTCAGGCGAGGCCAGCGCATCGAGCGTCCTGCAGGAAGGCTGCGCCCACCCCCCTCAGCAAACCTCCAAGTCCTCCCGCAAGACGGCGAAGAGTCCCAGAGACAGAGGGCCCGGAGAGGCGTGAAATTGCTCAGGAAATGGCAAGGATGACAGGAGAGGAACCTATTGTTTCATTTTCTTTTTGTTCCACTACAGACCCACAGGATGCTTCAGCACCTCAGCCAGTTTGGGTTTTGGGTCAACTGGGAAAAGAGTAAGCTCTCCCCTTTGCAGAGAATCCATTTTCTCGTTGTGGAGTTAGACTCGGTAAGTATAACAGCACGTCTCTCAGAGGAATTCCTTAAGAGGCAGAATAGTGGTTCCACTGAAACAGTTTCAGAGGCTCCTGGGCCATATGGCATCCGCAGCCACAATCATGCCGCTCGGATTGCTCAGTACAGATGCACTGGCGCACAGCTGGCCTCATGGTCTACTCAAGTATGGGTTTCCCCCAGTGAGCTTGCTCGCACAGACTTGAGTCAGGGAGGACGAGGAACAGGTCCTCTGAGGGAGGACCTCCTCTCTCAGGGGCTCGGCACCATATGGCACCCACGTCCAGATCAATGGAACCTCCACGTGTGGCTCCTGAATGGGACGCGGCAGACTTGAGTGACCTGCCACAAGCTCTGGTAGACATGATCACTCCCAACCCTGACACAACACACAGCACTACCGAACTTTGCTACTAATTTATAATGTTCCTTGTCTGTTAGATTATGTCATTAATTGATCT
>JAUMHQ010000078.1:277004-287532 GCA_032361165.1 Enteromius paludinosus
AGGGTCTGAATACTTAGGACCATGTGATATTTCACTTTTTCTTTTTTAATAAATCTGCAAAAATGTCAACAATTCTGAGTTTTTCTGTCAATATGAGGTACATTAATGAGGAAAAAATTAACAAATGATGTTAGCAAATGGCTACAATATAACAAAGAGTGAAACATTGAAGGGGTCTGAATACTTTCCGTAACTACTGTATGAGTGTGTGCTGTGTTGTTTATTAAGTATATATAAACACAAACATATGCATGTACTGTATGTAATATGTTAAGTTTATATATTAAATATATAATATAAACTATACAAATCCAAATATATACATGTAAATACACTGCAAATATTTCCACAATATATATATATACACATATATACTGTATGTTTGTATTTTTATATACATAATAAATATATTCAGCACACACACACATAATATGCAAACAAAAGACTTTTCGGATGTGATTGTTATTAATTATTTGACCGCACTAATAAACAGATATCTGACTGTCTATAGGTTAATTTAACCTACCATTAACAACGAACTATCAAAACTTTGCTTTTTAAAAACAGATTTCAGAAATGTAATAGAATAGTTTCTAAACATCTTTCTAAAAGATAAAATAAACTTCAAGTTAGTTTGGATCATTTTAAGCAAAAATGAATTTTGGAATCATTTAGCTCAGGACCGATAAAGAAAAAGATACCTGAAGATGTAAGACAGAGAAGAATGAAGCCAATCTGATTTAAACAGCTGTGATTTATGTATGTAAGAGGCAGTTAAACGTGCAAAAAATGAACAAATGAAGGAAGAAATCAAACTGAATCAGGGTGCAAACTAAAGCAGCGCAGGTTAGTTGCTCTCACGTCTGAACAGCGGCGTCTGGCTTACATCAGATCGGTTTTCTCCATGTCCCAGGCTCTCCTCCACTGGCCTTTGGCGTTTTTGTGTCGGGCCACTCGCTCACGGTCGATCTCCTCGCGCTCCTTCTTCCACCGAAGATACTCCAGCTGCTCTTCTTTCGACGTGACGAGGTTCAGGTCAGAGACGGCTTCGGTGACCTGACGGGTCATTCCAGCGTCAGATACAGAGCAAAATCTGCAGTCCATCCATCACAACCATGTCAAAACGGACTGAATTTAAAGGCAGTTGCAGTTAAAGTGCTTTATAAAATCTTTTAAGTGATGTGTTACACATGAAAACATCTGAAAGTGCACCCTGTATAAAGTAATCTCTCAAAAGAAAGCGTCGAATGACTGAAACGAGTCACTTTTAAAACCAATCCCAGGCCGTTTCATGTTGACCTCAAAACATTAGCATATTCCCGAACACTTCTTGGAAATCTAAATTCATTCTTCATCACTAGGTGCCCCTTCAGGAGCGTTTAAACCTCATAAACACTGCTTCAAAAGGTTAGTTCACTCCAAAATGAAGATTCTGTCATTCATTGCTCACCCTCATGTCGTTCCAAACCTGTAAGACCTTCGTTCATGATAAAAAAATCCCATAATACGGGCATTTTAAATAGTGTTTGGATGAGCACAAAGATATGAGGAGATGGAAAGAAGTCCACATCCCTCCATTTCAAACACAATATGATTAGTGGCATCTGAACGCTCTCTGTGTTTAATATAATTAGCAAACAGACAGTGAGTGTGTGAAGGGTGGAAACGCTCTCACCGAGGTGACATACGAGTCCTCACATCGACTCCATTGATCTGGATTTCCTGTGTCGTCCTGAACAAACACACAGATGAGAGACAATCAAGAGACAAGACCGTTACAGATAAGGACACCATGATTTCACAGCTGAAGATGTTTACTGTAAAAAAAAAAATAAAAAAAAGAACAAGCACACTCTCAAATAAATGCATTCAGATAGATAGTAAACAACATATCTCAGTATTTTTATTACCTTTTTAATTTTAATTTTTCTGGACTTTGTTTTAATTGAATTAACAATAAAAAAAAAAAGAAAAAAAAAAGAAAGCATTTTTTGATACTTCTTGATATTTTTTGTGTAATATGTTGTCTGTATTTCAGTACAAAGGCTAATACTTTGGACATGGGTATAAAACAGTCACTGTACATTGAGCATTTTGTACAAAAGAGAGACACAGTGCCCTCATGTGGATAAATATAAGCAGGACACTTGCTTAATGCACTTTTCAGTGAACTGCTGTCTTCAAAACTTCAATCTGGATCTTCTTAGAAACCCAAAAACAGCTATGATTATGCAAACAATAAAGAAAATACATTTAATTGTGAATACTGAAGTTAGGATAGCAAAATAAATACAAAAACTATATAAATAGTAAAAACTTTTAAAATGAGGAGAAAGCACTTGTTAAAGTCTGCAATTAATTACAGTATTTCAGCACAAATTCACCTGTAAAATTAATCAAATTAAGCAGATTTCAACATAAACAGGCTGTGTGAAGGAAGGTGGTTATATAATATATATACACTATTCCACACACACACTACTCAAAATATTATTTACTGTATATTACATAAACATAGTAACACTTATAGTATTTGAAACATAGTTTTATAGTTATATTATTACAGTAACACTTTGCAATTAGGTTTTATTTGTTAACAACGGTTAACTTCTTTAACATGATTTAACATTGAACAATACTCCAGCATTAACTGCTTGACTGATTTACAAACATTAGAAAAGATAGACTGATATCAGTAATGTAAAGTCTATGCAGTTCATGCTCACGCAATTATAATGTTGGATTTTAAGGTTCTTTCACTTTGCAATCGAACAATAAACAGTCAATATTATTTTGGCTCCTAAAACTCTACTAACAAAACTAGTTTATAAACGCAGTCCTGAAATGAAACGCTCGCTCTGCGCTCCCATCAGCCGGATAATACACCTACTCAGAAGAAAGAGCGGCCAAATGTTAATTAGATGAAAGCATACGGCTCATTATGATCACAAACAAAGAACCCATAGAGAGAGAAAGAGAGAGTGATTTAGAGCGACTGCTGTTATGTCCACATCACGCTGCGTCATGACGTCATTCTCCTGGAGTCATATCTGATGCCCGCTGCACTCGACAAAGCCAGATGCATTATGGGAGAATCCTTCCACATACGGTATATCTGTGACTCAGCGAAAGCACGACTCCCACTCACACGATTAAAAATCCGTCTGTCAGCCGAAAGAACATCTGCTGTGATGACCAACCAGGAAATGCGCGAGAAAATACAATAAAATTGTCCTTTGGTTCGAAATATGGCAAGGAAATCTACAGGAAGTCAGAACTGACTCATGTGTCGACCACCTGTCACAGAAATATATATGAAATTACTGTAACAACTGTCTTCTTTTTTTTTTTTTTGTCTTTAAATGTTAAAGATTAAAAACAAACCTATATTACACACACACACACACACACAAACATATAACATCTACATGAAAAAGTTGAAGTACTAAAATTAAATAAATAAATAAAAAATACACACACACACACACACATATATATATATATATATATATTTATACACTAAATCAGAAATGCTGTTGGAAAAAAATTTAAATAACAACAAAAATAAAATAAGTTAAAGTACTAAAATTATATGAAAATACAAACTAAAATGAAAACTGAAACCATAAAAAGAAAATCGAATTAAAAATGTTAAAGAAATAAAATAACTCCGATAATGGCTCACATCTGATTCAGAGTTTCATTGAGACTAAGTGAGCTCCACATTCACATTCAGCCCGTGTGCTGCATCAGACAAAAGCTGTGATGATAAAGAGCCTCGGCTCAGGCACACAATGGGCTGCTTTATCCAGCTCTTTCAGACTTCAGCGGACAGAAGCAGCTGCCGCCCAGACAGCTCAGCCCCGCTGGGTGTAAAACACTACGCAACATCACATCTGTCCACTCCCTGACATTCCCACACTTCACAGACATGATGCTAAACTACAGCTCTACCCACCGCTTCTGGCTCCGATTTCTTACACTACGCTCCAACAGCTTGGGGATATTTTTAATAGTGCTGTCAAACTATTAATTGTATCCAAAATAAAAGCTTTTCTTTACATAATATGTATGTGTGTATCTATTATGTTTGTGTATTATATATATATAAATAAAAATACACAACATGCTTGTTATTTTTATATATTAAATAAGTTATTTTAAGAAAATTAATTGTATATAGATGTACATATTTTCAAAATATATACTGTATGTTTGTGTATTTATATATATATAAATATACACAGTACACACACACACACACACACATTATGTAAAATAAAAATAAATGTAAAAAAAAATTACATATATATATATTGTATGAGTGTCATTGTTTGACACCACTAGTTTTCCGTTTTAATTTTTATTTTAAAGTTATACTTGTCAATTTTTGGGGTAATCTTTATTATGCATTTATATTTTTTTAATTATTTTTTATTACAGTTTATTTTATTTTTTATTTCTAGTAAGGAAGATTAAGGAAATTTTATTATGTTTTTGCAGTTTTTAATATTTTTTTTATTACAGTTTTAGCTTTTAAATAAACTTTTTTTTAACATTTTGTTTCAGTCAAAGTTTTATTTCAAGTAAAAAATGTTTTTCAATATATAGTTTTAAGTAAGAAAAATGCTTTTTAAAAAAAAAAAAATTAATTAATAGTTTGCTTCAAATAGTATGCATTGAAAATAGCATCCAAAATGTCATCCAAAGACAAATATAATATTACAAAATTTACATTTTAAAGTAAATGCTGTTGTTTAAACTTTTTCTATTCATTAAAAAATCCTGAAAAATAAAATATGTTTAATAAAAATACTGTGCAGCACATAACAATAATAATAATAATAATAATAATAATATTAACAGATCAGAAATGTTAATCAGCATATTAAAACGATTTCTGAAGAATCATGTGACACTGAGGAGGGGAGTAGTGATGCTGAAAATTCTATAAATAAACTATATTTTAACGTATATTGACATAGAGAACAACTGTTTGTAATTTAAATAATATTTCAGAATGTTTTCTGTATTTTTGATCAAATAAATGCAGCCTTTGTGAGAAGAAGAGACTTCTTTCTACAATCTCACCAGCCCCAAACTCCTGCCAAGCGTCCTGATGAAGCCAGGGCCATGATCAGTCTATTTACAGCAGCAAGGCTTTAGAAATAAATAAAGAGTGGGTCCCAAACACAAACCTCAGACAAAACATGTGCTCACCTCCGTGACTCTCTTGGCAGACTGAGGGCGCTGTTTTCCTCGTGTGTTGTTGGACTCCAGCTCTTCCTCAGCACAGGACTTCATCCTCGCTGGACTCACGGGCTGGTTTCTGTCCTTTCTTTCGCCAAACGCCCTCTTTCCCTGAAACAACAGGATAAAACACTTTCTATAATGATAGAATTTAATACCTTTAAGGTTTCAAATAAGTTTTAAAATGTGGTTGAAATAATGTTACATTGTGATCCAGTGTAACAATATTTACGTAAAAATTCAAACTATTGAAGTTTTTTTAGATTAACTGCTCAGCCCAAGTTTAAAGTATGAATAACTTGCGTGACATCATTAAAGGTAATCAAAGTCATCAAAAAGAGAACACGGGACTTTCCCAAAACTAGTTTACTACATAAAAACCTCACAAAAGATTAAATATCTACAGATGGTTTGAAAGGAGACTAATATCTAGTGCCTAACAGCTTTTGTTTGGTCGACTTTAAAGAGCTCAGAGGACAAAAAGCAGTCAGAGAACAAGAGGAAGGTTGGTTCAGTCTCACCCTGATGTTTCCAGGTGTCGTGACGAGCAGCTGCCGTCTCTTTCCTCTCCCAGCGCTGAAGACACACGACCCCGGATCCTTCTCCTGCTCTCCGTCTCTCAGTCCTCCGGGCCCTGAGCGCTTGGTCACCACGCGCTGATCCTAAAATGTACAAAATCACAACTAAGTAGTATTTGGGTTAAATTGATAAATTGATTTTTGTTGTAAACATGCCTGACAACAATCAGGGAAAAATATATATTTATATATTATTATTTATATATTTATTGAACACAAAAATACAATTAAATCAAAATATTTTCTTTATTTTTTCCTTCAGGTTCCTGCAGCTCAGTAGAACTTCAGTAGTATCGCTAATGTACTATTATAGTTATTCATATTTTAAATTAAATACTTTTTAAGATTTTCTCTTTTTATTTCAATTTTAGCTTAGGTTTTAGTCATTTAATTGTGCGTATTTGTTTTATTTTTTATTACAGGTTTATTTACATTTTCTACTACTTTTTTTTGTGTAATTTACCATTTGTTGATTTTAGTACACAATGTTCATTTAAATGAAAATCCTAGTTGAAATATTTGTATTTTTATTTAAATTAAAATTTATTTTTATTTTAAATAAGGGCATTTTTAATGCTTCTAGTTTTAGGTAACTATAATAAAAATATATGAAGGCGAAATTATTTATTTATATTGTATAAGGATGATAAGGATTTTTAATCACAATTTCTATATTGTTTTAGAGCTTGGCATAAATATATATAAAAAAAAAAATATATATATATATATATCTTCATAAAAATGCCCATTGAGATAGAACAGTCATGTAATGTAATAAATCAAGTCTAGAAGTCAGATTTTTTAAAATGTACACAGGTTTTAAAAAAAATGATTAGTAAATAAACTGCAGACCGTTATGTTTTCAAATAAATGCAAGGCTTCATGTGGCCCAAGCTCCGTGTATATCTGCTTGTTAGCCTGGGTTCAAAGCCCAGATCTGCGCTGAAACTCTCAGCTGCTCAGTCACATCTTCATGCATTTTTAAATAAAATAAGACAATAATAATTACAACAGCTCTTTTAATACATGTATATTATAACACTCACACAGTGTTCAGATTGGGATCTGTAATATTTTATATATGGGATCTGAAAGAAATCTCTTCTGCTCAGCAAGGCTGCATTTATTTGCACAGTAAAAAACACACGCCTGATTCAAAAACTCATAGATTTGAAGTTAAATTGTGCTTTGTTGGTGTTATAAGTTTATTTAAGAAATGTTGAGTGTCAAGTAAATAATATTAAATTGAAAAGCTATACAGCACATTTTGGCCATTTAATTCATCCAATTGTGAAAAAATTAGCCAAAATATATGGGGCCTTCAGTGCAGCGATTCATTTTGTTCGGCCAAGAATTTTCATTTCGGTGCATTCCTAGTTTTGAGTCCCTGGCGTTTGTGTTTGTCTGCGGAGGGATAAAGCAGCTCACGTTGGAGGATTTGTTGATGGTGATGGTCAGATCATCAGTCTTTCCCTTCCTGCTGTGGAGTGACATCCCTTCCTGCTCCGCCCGCTTTTTATCCTCCTCCACTTCCTGTCGAACATCACAAACTGCTTTTTTATGGGATCTTTGACCTTTCACCATTATTTTTCCTTTTTTCTATAACTTCAAATGTTTTGTTCACAAATGTTATTCAAGTGAAAGGTGTTTTTTAAAGACTTTTCACCTGGTAGCGTTTCATAAGCGCTTCATTTTTCTTCCTTAAGGCCTCAATCTTTTTATCCAGCTCCACGTCCTTGTGTTCCTTCTTCATCATCATCATTTCTGTGGGACTCTGAACAGTTTGCGAACATGTCAACATTGCATACACAAACACAATAATCCAAACAATCTGTCTGCAAGCAGGCTTTGTGTTATTTACTGCGCCTTGCACGAAAAAATTAAACCCTTTCTACACAAACAGCAGCGTAATAGTCTTACATTTTCCTTTGCCCACATATGGAGGAGACAATTGAACAGTCTGGAGCAAAAATACAGAGAGTTACATAAGCCAAATCTAACAAAATACGTCTGCTTTTTTGTTATGTAAACGGATAGAAAATGCTGGAGACACAGTTCTTCTTAGTCCAGGATGGAAACTGAAATACAATCGTTTAGAAGTAGTGTCCCACCAGTCAATCGACTGTTTACCTGTTTCTTTAACAGCGCATGCATCTGTGCATCTAACTGCACACAAACGCGCCATTATTAGCATCAGCTGCTATGAGCGGCAACATGAGCTCAGCGCATTAAACTCCTCATGCCATCAGCTGCTTCGAGACGTCTGGCTTTCACATGTGATCGTGATTTTAAAGGCTGTCACTCTGAATAACATCGAAATCTTCACTATAAAATAATGCTAATAATCATTATTACTGTTGTTGCTGTTTTTATCATTATTAATAATATTAATATTAGTATTACCACTACTAAATAAAATATATATGTCATAATAAATAATAAAATTAACTATAATACAAATAAATTAAATATCAAAGAAAATTTTTTTTGTAATCATATACATTTTTTTAGATGATAATAGAATACTTTTATAAAACAACAGAAAAAAAAAATCTCATTAGTAATATTTATTGCCAAAAACTGAAAAGTAACGATTTTGGGAAAAAAGTAACTTACTAAATTGCATGTGTAATTTATAAAAAAAAAAAAGAAAAAAAAATTAACTATTAAAATGCAATCGGGAAAAAAGGAATCAATAAAAAATAAAAACAGATAAAAGTGAATTCAGAAAATGTTTAAATGCAAAGAAGTAATACATAAAATATTACTTTTATTATTTAAAATTAATTTTAAAAAATTATCTATATTTTTTTTATATAAAAAAAGAGAATCCAGAAAAATGAAAACACAATAAATAAAAAAAAAAAAATGCAATAAATACATACATGCGTGCGTGCATGCATACACATAGAAAAACCTCCAGAAAAAAAACAACAATTAAAATGACAACAAAAACAAACACTTTTTAATCCAGAAATAAACTCCAGATCCAGAAAAGATTTTAATTGAAAAAAGTAAATCTATAAAAAAAGAAAAATCCACCAAAAAAGGAGAATATAGTAAAATCAAACGCAGTAAATGAAAAAAACGATTAAAATACTGTAGCCAGGAAAATTAAAATAATGACAACAATCATAAAAAAAGCGGATGCCAGAAGAATTGCAGAAAAAAAAAAGAAAAAGACATTTGTGAAAAGATGGTATTGTGGAAAAATAAAGTCCTAAATATATAAATAAACTGGTTTGTAATGTCACAGTCACGTTTACACGCACATACGTTTAAATGCACAGCCACAAACTCAGAAAGAAGGCTGCAATGTTATTGACGCAGCAGCACTTTCACAGCACCCTCAACTGCTGCAGTTTCTTTAAATGGCTGCAGAGTTGGCAGAAGGGCACAGGCTGGACGCGCCAGGGGAACGTTTAGCACAGCATCCCGTTCACTGTGTCAGTAAACCAGGCATCGAACCGAACGTCAAGATCTTTGTGGAGCACCTGCAGCAATGCTACGCAGCTATAACCCGACTGACTCCAGGCCAGCACGACTCCCACGCAGAGTAAATTTGAATCTGAAGAGGCTTGCAGAGATTTGAGAGAGAATGGAGTCAGGGTTTTGGCTCAAAACAGAGATCCCTCGAGGTCGAAAGATGCTTTTATTCCAGCAAAACTGCATCAGATCACAGACTCGCCGCTGGCATCCTCTAACAGAGGACAAAATAATATGCTGGGCTGTTAAAACAAGCATCTCTATTACTAGCGCTTGGTTACATCACAGAAGGGACCATTTAGTCACTGCACAGCTCAAATAACACATATTTTACTGAGGGTTGAACTCTCACTCCAGCTCTCTAACTGTGTATTTCAAGGCCAAACCAGAGCATTATAAGAAATATTTAATAAATAATCCACAATAAGCTAAACTCCACCTCTCAGACTGACATTTGACCTCGACAGTCTGAAGCTGAAAAGGAAGATAGAGCTGCCAATCCCTGCAGTCTCTTCATGTGAAGAGGTTCTCTGTGAAATCCAATGACTCAACGCTCATGCAAAGCCACCGAGAAAGTGTTTGCATGCTTTTAAAGTGACCGCACACAACAAGTGCAAAACAATATGAAACGCAACGAATATTTCACATTTGCTTTCAAATTCTGAAGTGCTTGTTTAGAATAGCTTTTCTCAGGATCTCTAATTATGTGTAAATAGGAATTTTCTTGCGCTTTCTAAATACAAATGAACTGAAGCACTACATACTCTAACAATCAAAATAAAACATCCAGTCCAGAAACAGATTCACATTCATTGCATGTGATTTATTAAGGGAGTCTGATTGGTTAATATCAGCAGAATAAGTCCTGCTTCGGTCGAAACCAAGCATCTTAACTTTGTTAAGGTTCCCAGCATTCCTGCTACACTAAACATTAGAGGAACATGAAAGCAAGAAATGTGAAAGCGGAGGGTGATGATTACTGAAAACTGCAAAAATTGAGCTCCATCCTAAAGCCGTGTGATTGTTCTCCGCAGAAAATGATTTATAGGAGAGATTTTCAGAGAATAAGAACTTACATTTGAATACATCTGGAGACTTTGAATAAACGTTGCAGGAAACTTTAAAAAGAAGTATTAAAAGTGCCATAGAATGGAAAACTGAATTGACCTTGGCATGGTTGAATAATAACAGTTCAGTACATGAACATAACATAC
>JAUMHQ010000078.1:318453-329051 GCA_032361165.1 Enteromius paludinosus
ATTGGAGAAGTCAATTGCTTTATTGTCCTAGTTTATTCCTCGATATTCTCTGGGTTTTATTCAACAGAGAGATCAAAGCATCCTTACAATTCAAATTAGATCTAATGTAATGTCAGTAATGTCAAATCAAGCCTAATTATTAGTGGTGCTCATGCTTCTTGTAAAAATGTAAATCAAACTTGGCTGTCAATTAGCGCTGCAAATAGGAATAACACTTTAAATCATGCAAAGCAGCCTTGTGTTTTATTGAAGTGTGGTTGGTTTTCCTCTGTTGGACGATAAAACAGTAGAAAAAAAAACAAAAGAAAAAAACACACACACATACTTGACTTGATTGAAGAAGGGACACAAGCCAATAAATCCTCTCTTGAGGATGGTCTCTTAATTTGGTCCACAATGCAACCACCTAGCAACTGCAATTAGATTTGCTATGAGATTTGCATGGACAATTATTTAAATTTGTGTTTATTTAACAGTTTGATGCAATTGCAAACATATGATTTAGGGTTTGGAATGCCACATATTGTCAGTTGAAAAAGTTAAAGATGGAAAATTACACAGAATATTGAGTTTGTTTCACTACAACCTTCACTGCTGGAACATTTTCACAGCTTTTACAGATCAAATGAATGCAGTGTGGCAAACAGGACGCATCCAACCTGTGAATACACAGCCCTAAGTGAGAAGAAAAGGTGAGAGAGGCAGAAAACTAGTCTTATTAGGGAACACTGATCATCAGTTGAGATGCATTCCTGCAGCAACAAAGATGGTGATAAATGATCTTTGCTTCTGTGCATTACAGTAAATTTGAGATGCATTCAACACCGAGTTACTTACTTGAGGTCATGCATGTGCGGTTTTCTCATGCTTTGTTGGAAAAATGAATTACTGTATGTCAGCAGTATCAAGGAACGGTCATCAACTGTATAATGAAAGCAGAAGGTAAATGTGTCCAAGGTTGAAGTAACCTCCACTTATCTCTGTCTGATTAATAGTGATGGATGTTCATGTGCACCTCTCTGTCACGGCATCACGGTTGACTTCTCATTTAGTCATTTATGTTCTTGCTCCGGGGGTTAAACATGGTGTCTGTCATATACTGGTAATGCTGCCATTTGGTGCACTGAGAGGTCAAATCCTACACAAAGAAGGGTAAAGGCTATGTAAAACCACAAGAATTTCTTTATCTTCATAATTTTCTGGATAATGCGTAGGTAGATTGTACTAATCTCACACGAAATCTTGATGTATTCTATGCAGGAACATGTAAATATTTCCAACTAACCAATCTCAATTTTAAACATTAAACAATGCAATGCAATATGCATTGCTTTTTCAGCATGGCCTACAACAGACTTTCACAGTTGATTTTCTGTCAGGACAGAACAGAACTATCATCATTTGCAAACTACCATCACGGCAGAACAACAGTTTTAAACGCCAAGGAAAGTGTGCTTTCATTGGCACAGAGAACCACTTATCTAGGCGTAGGGTGGTATTCGATCACGATGCAGGCCCAAATGTCCCTGTTGGCCAGGGCTGGCCAAAGTTTTGCTTTTCCTGCGAGCGGGATATGTCCCTAAGGTCCCCACAGTGGCACCACAGCCTTTTGTGCTGCAGGCTTTCTGCCCTCCTCCCTTCCAGGAGCCAGACCAGGAGATGCTGCACTGCTTGTGCCCAGTGCAAGAACTGGACACTTACATCCACAGAACTGCCCTTTGGAGGAGGTCGGACCAGCTGCTGGTCTGTTTCAGCTCTCCTAGCAGGGGTCTCCTTGCATCCAGACTTTTATCAGATGAATTTGTGGACACTATTACCATGGCCTATGAGTCTTCTGGTCTCCCCTTGTCGATGGGAGTCAGGTCACACTCGACTAGGGGTGTGGCGGCCTCTTAGTCTTAATCTTCTTAGCAGGTGTCTCGGTTCTGGACACTGTGTCACTGTGACACCCGCTGCCTTTTCAAAAAAGGTATGAGGATTTATTTACCTTGTGTAGGCTTCATTATTAGCAAGAAATTGTATTAACATATGCTTTATGATATATAAATGTATCTCAGAATCTGTTGATTATTACTGTGGTAAAGTGTTTTGGGCGGTTTTCTCAGCGCGTCCGTTTGTGTGGCGATTGTGCGCCATTGTTATTTAGCCTATTTCAAATTTGACTAACTGTGAGTGTGGTTTGAAGCTTTGTTAAACGTGAAAGACTTGGTGATTGTGGGAAGGGTTTCCCTGGAAACTGTCGCATCACACGCTGTGCTCTTGAGAGACAGTGATGGCTTTTAATCTTACGAATCTCATTAGCTTTAAACAAATAATGCAGGCTAAATAATGTAAGTAGAGTCTTACTTACACTGCATACACTATTAGTTGTAGAAGACCACTGTTTTCCCCCCATTATAATATAGACTTGCTATATAGTATATGGAAAATACAAAGTTGCTAAAATGGGAATTGATATCGAAGGTTGAATGGATTCAGTGTCTGCCTAGCTAGTTAAATTTGTTAAATAATTTGCATATTCCACCAACATTTTCTTCAGCTTTTTCCTGTCATAATTTCCCCATCTGATGAAAATGAGTAACACCGCCACACTTGCAAAACTCTGGCCAAACAACCAAACCAGAATATCTTCCTCCTCTTTTATTTTTGCATCTTTGTTTTTGTACATTTTGTCACGCAAGTATTTTTTTATTTTTTTTGGATCATGCAGATAAAGTTGTCAACTTGGTTATTACAGTTAGCTGGAAGTAACCATATATATACAGTGGGTACGGAAAGTATTCAGACCCCATTAAATTTGTATTATTTTGTCTTTCATAGTTCAGATTTACCTGTGATGAAGATTACAGGCCTCTCTCATCTTTCTAAGTGGGAGAACTTGCACAGTTGGTGGCTGACTAAATACTTTTTTACCCCACTGTATCATTTTCCCATTGAAACATGAGTTAATTAGTGTAATTACTTTTGTTCAAAAATGTGTACATGTGTTGTAGGCTATTTGATTTTGTTTATTTATTTCTTAAAAAACAAAAACAAAACTGTAAACAGTGTAATACTGATTTGTTGTCAGACAATGAATGAAAATCTGATTTAAAGTTCTGACTGATTATCCAAGATCAGAAATCTTACACCTGTCGTGGAAGATTCATGTCTATATTAAGGCAGGAAACCAATATTTTAAGGGTGAAACTGAAAAACAAAAGGGAAGTTAGAGAATGTGTAATTTGAACTATTCTGTCCCTTTAATTGTTCAGTGTTTTTAATGCAGTCTGACAAATGTTTTGGCTTAAAAAATGACAGTTTGCATCAATCGTTTTAAATTAAGACAGCATCTAATGAAATGATGTTAGCACATGCTAATTGTAACTTATGTAACATATTAAAGCTCATTAAGGGAAATACATATATAAATAATTACTATTAATTATGATTAACTGCAATTATTTATATTAGCTGCCAGTAGTAACTGTAGCAGAATTACCATCAACTAGTCTGTTCATTCAGCGAACACATAGTGTAAGTAAGAAGGGCCACAGAAAAATGCCTTCTTACAGTATCACTGCATTAGAGCATGTAGCAAGGGCCGAAATCGTAAAGGGACATTACTTTGCAAGACAGAATCAGAAACTCATGTAATTTGTGCAAAGGTTTTATTAACTCTACGTTAACTCACATGACTGAACACACACGTATAAATACACTCACATAAGGGGAAAGTGCAAAGAAGGCTTAAGGGTAAACCATTAAGAAAGAGCTAGAATTGAAGTCAGTTGACCACCTGTAAAACCATCAGTGCTGTTCAAAACGGGTCCAATAACTAATACTAAACCTCTGTTTCGTTTAGTTATATGTACGATACTTGCATTGCTTTGTTGCTGAGGGTCCGATGCAGTCTCAAATTCCTGATGGTTCCAAGGTTTTGGTTTGGCAATCATGTCTTCCTGGTTCGAAGAGTAATGAATTCCAGAAGATGTCCTGACTCTGGTGCTCGGTCGATGAAAAGAGAGCTGAGAGAGAGATTGTTGCGATCCATGGATCTTGAGTGACCTGAAAAGTCAAGGCTTAGGCCTGGTGTAGAACTTAGTTTTGCCTGGATTTTAATCATCATTGTAGATCATGTTGATAAATGATCTGTCCATAAATACAAAGTGATTTATGTGTTATAATGTGTTGCACTTTATATGTGTTGGGCCCTTTAAGAATGTGCTCCTCTCCATTGTATACGCATACGAGGAACGTACAAGCATGGTGTCAGTGAGCGATATGTGCTGTGGGTGACACGAGCTCTGTTAATAAAAGAGGATATCATTTGCATGTCGTAGTCAATGTCAGTTGGGATACAATTCACAACAATCATCTTAGTGTCTCAAAGGACGGCAGCCTGTGCTGCAGTGCAGGCCCTCCTTCGATGCGTGTGCCTGTGGGCTTACGAGACCATAGAGAGAGAGAGAAAAGAAAAATAGAGAGAGAGTTTCTGGTGTGAAGGCTTTTGTAACCTGTTGAGGTCACACCTCCTGTGGGTCAAAGACCAACGGTGTGCTGATGCTTTTGGAGGGAACTTTTATGGTTCTTTGTTCCCAACATGCTAATCTGCATACACACCGGATTGGTGAATCAATATACAAATTAGAACAGATTCTTAAAACACAGCATGTTGCAAAGCCATCAACATACAACATACACTCACAATTAGATCATCAGAGTCCTTAGATACCAAACACGAAATGCATGGATCTGACGAGGTGGTGTTAAGATATTAATCTATCAAAAACATGTATAAAACAGTATACCATACTCAAGAAGACAATGACCTGAAGGATATGAGTTCAGTCGGGGGATGTCTCCAACCTGAGTTGTCTCTTGGGTTGGTGAAAAGCGGTATTAAAGATTGTTAACATTTGTTAAATGTAACAAATAGTTTGTGCCCGATTGGATCAAATGCTACACTTATGTAAGGAATAATTATCGACAGCCCGTTGATTTATTAGAAAAATAATGCACAGCTGAGGTGGTGATGCAGTCATGACCTAAAGCAGAGGTGTCCTTATACCTTGGGTGTGCATTATTTTTCCAAGAATTAAAGTGCCCCTATTATGCCTTTCCACGGTAGTCCTTGCTAACTACAGCAGTTGACGTATTCTTTCAGAAAGCACCTCTAGTAATGTCAGAAAGTATAGTTTTGGTACAAGCTCTTTGGAGCGCTGTTGTGGTAGACCAATCATAAAGGACTGCACCATCTGACCAATCACAGCAGTGAGGGCTCACAGCAGAGTCTTGAACTGCTTCACACGAATCATTTAGAAATGGGGTCAAATTTTGACCCCATGTAAACCTATTTTAAGAGACTCATAAAACAATATTAGCAACCTTTAAAATGTCATAATAGGGGCACTTTAAGTTATGTGTGTGTGTGTGTGTGTGTGTGTGTGTGTGTGTACTAATACACTCCTTACTGGACGTGTATTAGGACCCGAGGGGACTGTGGCTGCTGGATGTACTATTACTGTTTAACCTATCACACACTAAACACATCATTATGTTCATGCTTTCACAGATGAATGTACAAATTAATCTGTTATGATCTTATCGCTAGCACATCCTGAGCGCAAGTTACCTCATTGGCAAGATGCATGTAAACAGTATGCCACATACAAACTTGGGGGAGAAGACGGTGTGAAAATGAAACCCAAATGTAACCAACAGGAAATTCTGATGAAACACTTCTCATTTCTAAAAACCCAAGGCTTTTCGTAAGTGGACATTTTCTTGATGCAGCCAGTCTTTGTGTTTAAATGTCAATGTGTTGTTTCTTTGAGTGATTTTTAATTTTCGTTCGAACATTTTACAAACATGTTTTAGACACATGAGCTTACACAGACGGTTTGTGTTTGAACGCACAGCACAGCTTGTAAAGTTATAAAAGCTTCATTTTAGCCTAGTCTCTTTTAAACAGTATAGCAGAAACATCAGCATGATCTGATCACAAGGGGTCAGTCCTAAAGGGCGCTTCTGTGATCGGAACGATACCGCTTCCAAGGATTTTGTTGCTTTGTTGTTCCATCTCTTTTTGACACTCTTTCTTCCATGTTCTCCTGAGGATGAGCAACACATTCGAAGCACTGGCTTGACCTGTTCTGCTCATGAAGCAGTACAGGAGTGGATCGGCCAGGCAGTTGAGCACTGAGAGTAAGGCGCACACCTTATATCCAAAGAAGAGCCAGTTAGGATACGGACAGTTCTCCAGCAAAACCCTCAAAACCATCATGATGTGCAAAGGTCCGAAGCACAAATAAAGGGTCAAGGAAATGCATCCAAGAAGCCTGAAGACATGGTGGCGCTCTACCGAGCAAAGCGTTCGGTTTCTCTTCACGTCCAGGCCTATTCGCCAATAACAGAGACCCACAACCAATGCGGGAATGAGGAAGCCCACAACAAAACGAGCCACATTGACTATTCTTTGCCTTTCGGACAAAGGGAATAAATCCAAGCAGATCGAGTTTTCCTCATCGTAGACACTGTCTGGATGCACCGTCAGTGCATTGAAGACGACCGTAAAAACCCAAGCAGCAATGCTCACTCTGGCCGCAGTCTTGCGCTTTCTAAAAGTGCAAAATTGGAGCGGGTGAACGATGGCTATGTAGCGATCCACAGCGATGCAGCTCAGAAGCACAGCGCTGGTGTAGAAGTTCGTGAAGAGCAGGAAAACCCAAACCACACACATCGTCTTGCCGTGAAACCATAAGTCATAAATGGCGTATTGAACCCACACTGGTGAGCATACGATAAACAAGAAATCCGAGAGAGCCAGGTTAAACAGATAGACGCCCAGCTCGTTCTTCTGATGGATGAGCCGATACGACACAAACAGGGAGAAGGCGTTGGATGGGATGCCGAGCACGATCACAGTCAGTTGCAGGCCTATGAATACCGTCTTTTCAGGATGCGCAGATGGGTAGCAGTCTGTGTCATTCAGACTGGAGTTGTTTGTTGATTCGTCCATTGTGTTCATCTCACGGCACCTAGTTTAGAGATAAACATTGTTTACTGTGTGCAATAGTTTTACTTCACAGTGAAATAGCAATTTTGAGTCAAATTATTCATGCAAAACTGTAGTTTATTCACCATTGCTCTAAACCTCTTTCATTGCTGCTCTTTTCTGTAAATGAAGGTGGACAGATGCTGTCTAGGTCAAAAACGACAAATAAATAAATAAATAAATATATTTCTAATGTAATATTTATTACAAATTATAATTTCATAGCTATTTTGTTATAATGCCTAATATGAATATATTAAAAGGTCATTTATTTCTGTAAAGCAAAGTGTCACATGATGCTTCAGAAATCATTTTAATATGCTTATAGATTTAGACTTGTAATGTTCCCTCCTTGTAATATACTATTTGTTTTGTGAACAGTCACTGGTTGCCCTTGCTGTACGAAAGAGCCGTGTTAATATTCTGCCTAAGACCTAGCCTACTTATACAAAAGAAATAACATTACAGGAGTTGAGCAACACAAGGGCGAGTAAATCATGACAGAAGGAGTGAACTATTTACTGACTCACAATATCTATCACAAAACAGCAAATATTACTAGAACGTTGCAGTAAATCAACCAAGCAAACTGTTGTGCGTGCCACACCATAAAAAGCCCTTGTGCTGTATATCTATCTGTAGAAGATCAAATCTAAACTCACCATAAGTGCAGCAATTCAGAAATCAATTTCTTGGACGAGACAAAAGTAACTTGTGATAAGATTTAGAAAGATATACATGAAAGAACTCCACGTTACAACAATCTCCTCCACAAGCGGGGAAATAAGTGCTAGCGTCACTTCCTTGTTTGCTTCAGTCTAACCACAGTGTGCATAAACCACCAAACACTTAAGATGTGACATGAGTGTTCTGCCTTGACGAAATGTGCGTTATTATGTTTCTTTCGGTTAGTTTGATTACTATACATAGGCATCTTGTCCTAAAGAGTCACTCATATGGTTCTTTTGCAAATTTTTTTATAATGAGGTCATCGGACTGCATGTAGAAACTCACGCTAAAGTAATTTAAATCAATTATAGGTATCAAAAAAGGTCTTTAAGCACAGTGAAGTCACGGTCAAATAAGCTGCATTATGATCTGTTTGCTAATTCTTCTTAAGTAACATGAGTAAATGACAGATGTGTTTCTGCTAGGTGAGTTGTTTCCTCTTTACCTCAAGTGTTTTAATAGCAGTGGTTTGTTTTGCATTTGTACCAGATGAACAGGTGAAGTCTAACATCTCAAAAACCACAGACAATATTTCAATAACCGCTTTGCATGTTTGTAGCAGCAGATAAGATACGTTTCACAACTTTTTTCTTTTCTTTTCTGGAAACAAATACACACAACAGTATACGCACAGGACTATTTTTACACATCTCAGCGAAGTCATTGAAACATTTCACTCATCTTTACAATTTATATGTGTATACTCTGAAATAGAAGCCTTTAAAGTTTTTAACCCTATAAAGATAATATTTCCAGAGGAACACTTATTGGACTCCATTTTCCCTCCAGTGCATCTCAAATCTGATCATCAGGATCTTTTGTTTCCAGAAGCGTCACATTCACTGTTTCTCAGTCGGAGAAATTATCTTCAACCCACTAAACGATGGTCTTTGTCAGACGTTGAGATGATATCCCCTGACAAGCCAGAATAAAAGTTTTCTTGACGCCTTTTTATGACGTCTTTTGGACGTCCAGTGACATGTGGCTTGACAAAGTCTGACAAAGACCATTGTTTATTGGGAAGCCTCCAAAACATCTCAGAGGAGCCTTTATTCTTCATCTCTCAATCATCATTGGATTGCATAGCATGACATGTTTGCATCATCTTAGTCTCATCTTACTATGATATTACTGGAGATATAGAGTGACCACTGATATTGACATAATATTATTATATACGTTAACACCATTTCCAAATCAGATTTTATATACTAAGAAACATATTCAGTCTGTTAATAAGAAACGAGTCTGTCCAGACATACGCAGTATATGCAGAACGTCAGCTTTTCACCACAGACGAGTAAATCTTACTGAACTGTTCCTCACAGAGCTTAAAAAGTCTTTTCATTTCACTTTTGGCACTGTCACTAATGAGACAATAAAGGATGGGGTCTAGAACGCTGTTTATTGTCGTTGTGGCCACAAACACCATGTAATAGTCTCGGAGATTCTGCGCGACGCTGCAGTTTCCAGGCTCCTGCAGTCCTCTGATGAACATCACCACCTGGAAGGGTGTAAAAGCCAACAGGTAGGTGAAAAGAAGAGAGAAGAGAAGCCTGCAAATCTTCCTCCGTTCGCTGACCACAGTAGAGGTGCTTTTCTTCAGCGCCCTGATGATCTCCTCGAAGCAGAAGCTCATAATGAGCACAGGAACCAGAAATCCCAGGACTGCGCGTGTGATGGCCACGTTTGCGGCGGAGGCAGTCATTATATTCGGCTCAGAGCACAAATGACTGGCAGAGAAGTTCCTGATCGCCTCTGTGTGAGTTAGAAGACCCACATGAAGCACAATCTCCACCAGCCATACGATGCTGCTCACCAACACAGTGGTTCGGACCTCTCGCACGCGTGCGAAATGTAAAGGAAACACAATGGCTAAATATCGGTCCACAGAGATGCAGCACAGAAACCCTGAACCCACGTAGAAGCTGTTGAACATGACCACTGCTATAATGCTGCACAGACTGTCGTTCAGCCTATAACCGAGAGCCATCACGATCCAAACAGGTAGAGTTAAGATGTACAGCAAATCTCCCACAGACAAATTAATCAGATAAACCGCCAAGTTATTGCCCTTCTTCATCAGAACCCAGGCCACGTAGAGGGACAGACAGTTTGCTGGAAATCCAATGACGAAGAACAGCGAGTAAACCGTCGGGTACATGTACAGCTCCACTGCATTTCCATGTGAGCAGTTTTCCGATTTCAGAGTCTCGTTTACAGAAGTGTTCGTGGCCATGGTAGAGGCTAGAGTGTCATTTTTAAATGCTGAATGCTGCTCACAGGTACTTCCAGTGAATTAGTGCTATACTGCGAGTAGGCGTTGCCTTCAAGGAAAAACAAGCCATGCAAATCATGGTTTAAAAAGGACAGCATGACTGTTGATTTCCAGGATGAAATACATTTATTATTTAATGAATCATTTGTTTGTACCAATCTATCAGTTTTCTTTTTAAATCCTAATCAAATCTATTAATCTGGGATCACTTCCTTTTTATGATTCCATCAGCAGTGTTGGGGGTAACACATTACAAGTATATATGCGCAATAATATTACTTTTTCCAAGTAACTAGTAAAGTAACTAATTCGTTTTTAATTTTGGAGTAATATAACTGAGATACTTTTTCAAAAAAGTAACGGCGGTTACTTTGTTTTCTTATTTATAGACTGAAGAGTCTCCTGGCTCCTGGGGCCTGTTTCAGAAAGGAGGTTCAAACAACTCAGAGTTTAAACTTGAACTCTGAGTTGCTCAACCCAGAGATTAAAAAGTCAGAGTTTTGGGTTTCAGAACAGCTGATCTGAGTAAGATCAATCAACTCTGAGTAGACTAAC
>JAUMHQ010000078.1:333140-347594 GCA_032361165.1 Enteromius paludinosus
CCGCGCTAAAGGTGAAAGTCACCATAGCTTGTAGTATAGACTCCAACCCAACTTTGTAAATAGATTAACGGTGATATATTATTTATCGCGCGATAACGGCCCACCACTAATTTTAATATAAATAAAATATTTCACAAGAAAACATTTTGGCATCCTAGACTAAGACAAACTTTTACTCTGAGGTGAAAGTTGAGTCATGCGAGCCGTGACGTGTTTTCTGTAGTAATCAGACTGCAGTTTAAACCCTGTATGATATGTTGCAGTTCCTGAGAATCATCCTGGTGGAGGCAGGGGAAAGATGGCACAGCTACGTGTAGTTTAACAGAGAAGAATTTGCTTACCCGCAGCTGTGTATTTGCATGTTTACAAGTCAGCAGCAAGGTATAATAATAAAACAAAGAAACACATCATTATGATGTGCAAAAATAACTTCAGTTACATTTCAGTGTCTGCTTTTTGAAAGAACCCAATTTGATAACTCATTGTGATACAGATTAGCAGCCGCTGTGTTTCTAGTGCACAGGAATCTGGCTGTAGCTGTTTTTATAGTGATGAATTATTAACGGTAATTCCCCAGCACTGAATGTAAATATTTAGTTTAAAGTGTTTCTTCCCCATATTTGGTTTAGAAATCGAATGACCTCGGCGACTGATTTATGATACACGAACTCAAACAGAAATCTGTGCTAGTTAATGAAAGCTCCTCTGGTGATGGTAAACAGTGTTCTCAGCTGTTTTGGTGAATGTTGTGGTGACATTGCTGTTTCGATATGAGGTGTGTAATACGAAAGATGCTCACCCCTGAGTCCTCTTTGTTCAAAGTTGCAGTAGTCTGTCTGCGCTTCGCATTCTTCATCTGAATCAGCTTCCTCTAATCTGGCACTTCCTGTTTATATTAAAAGCTCAACCCATAAACCTCAAGGGAAAAAGCAGAGAGTTTATTGGGAAAAAAAACTATTCATCGTTGTTGTAAATACTTTTAAGTGCAACCATGGTAAACATTTAGATACTGCTGTTTGAAAGCCACATGAGTGGGAAGCGGTCTATGTAGGCAGGTTTTGGAACTGATCTATAATGTCCAGAACAACATTTAATAATATTTTGGCCAGAATTAAAGCCAGAATTATTCATTATGTCTAGAAAAGTCATACAGTTTGTAAAATCTATAAATGTGATTCTTATATTGTTCTACATCAGTTAATCAGATTAAGAAAAACTTGAAATATGAGGCATTTATTTATTTAGCTATTGATTTATTTGTTTGAAAAGTACTAATATTGTAATTGTTTTGTAATGTGTGACCTGTGCTGGATGAACTGTGCTGGTTACTATGTAAATACAATATAGCTTTATATATATATATATATTAAAAAATAGAATAAAGATGCAAATAAACAGAACAGTAGTGCATGGCTTTTTTATCTTGCATTTAAACAGAAGGAGGCTAATCAAATGTAAAAAATCACTTTAGTGCATTCATTACAAATATAATGCAAATACAAAAGCAGTTCAATCAAGAGCAGAGTGATTCCCTCTTACAGTAGATTAAAATGAATGACAGCCAGACATTATTTTAAGGCTTACTGCAATGCACAGATCTAATATCCTCTTATATACCATTATGTATACGATTTCCCCCAACAGTTCACATAACGTGCACTTAAGACAAAACAGATTATGTTTGTGTGAACACCAGCCAAGACAAATATTTTACAATACCATAACCGGTGTATATTGTGATCTTTATTCACACGCTTAGGATGTGTCAGTCATTGTCACATCACATTTGACTTCTTCAGACTCATGAATACAACAAACTTCGTGCCGAGGGGAAGCGGAAGTCAACAAGAAATGGAAAAGAGAAAGGTTCACTTCTCAAAAAACAAAAAGGATCATTTTAAATGTTTAGTTATTGTTTAGAGCATTTTGATAGATAGATAGATGAGGGCTTAATAAACACATTTTTTACTTCTCTTTGTTCAACATTAGCCCATGTGCATCCAGCATGGGTGACATAGGTCACTGTTCTATAATCAGTCAGTCGATTAACTCATTAATTCATGTATTTATTAAACGATTTTATAAAGATAATCAGGTGAAAAGTGACTTTTATTTCTTAAATTGTTTTAAAAAGTGTAGAAAGTTTAAGGAAAAACCCTCAAAATTGCACCAGTACTAGAAATACTACAATACTAGAAACACTGTAAAAATCATACTCTAGTCTTTATCGTATAACACAACAGGCTTGATCTGATTGGCGGTTGTCGTGGAGGTTAGAACGGTTCGCGGCAGCGTCGTCACATCCGAGGAGTGTTTTCTTCTTTTATAGATGCTGCTGACTTTCCTCTTAAAAAACTTTCCTGAGCAAACATACAGCAGCGGATTCAGGCAGCTGTTTGAGAATGCAAGGTACACAGAAAACTGGCTTCCGATGTTTAGAAAGTGAGACCACTCAGTCTCATCCAAAACCTTTAGATCACAGAGTAATTCTAGCAACGTTACGAAGTGAAACGGGCCCCAGCAGATGAAGAAGAGGAGGGTGACGGCACAAACCAGGACCGTAGCCTTCTTGTCGTTTCTGTCCTTCCCAAAACCGTTGTCCCTCTGACGCTTCAAAGCCCTAATGATATTGACGCAGCAGAACGTGATAACCAGGAACGGCAGAGCAAAGCCCACCAGGTTCAGCTGCAGAAGATGACTGAGTCTCCAAAGTGGGGTGGGATAATCCATGTAGCATTCGACGGCTTGGTGACCTGTAATATCTTTGAGTTTCCGCATGAGAGCCGTCGGAGCTCCCATTCCCAATCCGAACAGCCAAAGAACGACACAAATGAACTTGGCGTAGCGTTTCCGCCGCAGCCACATGGCCCTCATGGTCAAGGCGAGCGCAAGGTAGCGGTCCACGTTCACCAACACTAGCATGTAGATGCTGGTGTACATGTTGACGGTGATGGAGACGTTGACCACCTTGCACATGATCTCTCCGTAAGCCCACATGAAGTAGTTCAGGATGTTCATGGCCCAAAACGGCAGACAGACCAATAGGATGAGGTCAGCCAGCGCCAGATTGGAGAGATAGATCTCGGGCACGGACCAGCGGCTTGTCTGGAGCAGGAACACTAGCAATACGAACAAATTACCCAGAATTCCTGTCAAGCACACGGTGAAGATGTATGGTGGAATGATGGAGTAGACCAGCTGCCACTCTGTTGAGTTGAAAAAGTCCAGGTATGATGGAGTGACGGATGCATTTGGAGGCTGAAGCGTCGCCAACGACACCGGCTCTGACTGCATTCTAGAAGATAAAAGAGCCGCTGGAGATCAGCTAGAACACCATGAACTTATCGGCTACTTCAGCTGAAATTTGTAAATGTTAGAAGTATTTAAATTTGGGAAGTTAAAAGTTTATGGCCCAGTTTCACAGACAGGGCTTAAGGATTAGGACTAGCAACACATTTTTATAAAACTGCTTTAGAAAAAAGCATTACTGGTCTGCATCTTAAGATAAAACAAAGGAACTGCCGTGTTTTAAGATCAGTCAGTGTGAGTTTGTTTTAGCTGAAATGGCTCAAATTTACATTTAGTCTAGGACTAGGCTTAAGCCTTGTTTGTGAAACTGGGGGTATAAGTTTAATTATTATTTTAGTGGTGCCATCTATTTCAGAACCAGGGTTATTATAGTTATTAATAAAACTAAAACCATAAAAAACACTTTTGTGGCTTGAAATAAAATCAGCTATTGAAGTATAATGTTACAAATCTCACTTTATTTCAGCTATGTACTCATTTTATTGTGGTTAAATATTTGAAACTGGAAAAAATAAATCAATAATTGGAATTAGAAAATGAATATAAAGTACAAAAACTTTAAATTAAAGCAAAAACATAAAATATAAAAACTAATAAAGAAATAAACTTTATGAACTGACATCAGACTCTTAAGTTAAAACTTAAAATTTCCATCAAAATGGAAATATATTAGAATTTGGGAACTGCTTTTTTTTTTTTCTGATGTAAAGCTATTTGTTTACATTTGGGGTCTAATCTAAACACATAAAAAGGACTCTTAAGCTTCTCTTTATAATATTTTACACTTTAAATTAATCTATTTTTGCTTTAATCTATTAAGTTGCTTTGAGGTAAAAAAAAAAAACACTAATAAAATTATTTAATTTAAAGATTTATTTGTCTGATTTAATCAAGCTTTTCATCAGCTCATGATCCCCAATTTGTGGAACTATAATTTGATATTATTGTTGAATAAATTACACAACCTTTAAATCATAAATAATATATTGACTTTACTTACTTGACTTTTTCAGTTTTTCTGTATTTTTCTGCTGCACTGATATTCCTGGCTTTCTCTTCGGTTCTTGCAGGAGTGTTCAGTAAGAGACAGAGAACAGCTCAGGCTTCCTTCACAGCCATTGAGCAGCTGCTGAGGCTGAATCTGTTTATACTCAGAGTTTTCCTTCCCTTGTTGAAGACACAAACACTGTTAAGCCACTGAAGAGAGACAGATAAAGCCTTCAGAGTAATGCAAACATAATGTACTTTGGCCAAAAGTGGTGTGGTGCTGGAATGAATTGGCTTGGTTCATTATAAAGTGTTACATACTTCACATACTAGAATATATTCTGAAAATGACACATATTGGGCAGTCAAGCAGTGTGACATTTTTATCATCTGTATTTATTATACATTCTGTTTTTATGAGCTCGTATTATATAACTAGTAAAAAAAAAGTTTGTTTGTTAAGACAAACTTTGGTATTTGCTTGAGAAAGCCTGAATGGTTTAGTGGTAGTGGTTTAGCTTCAGTTTTAAATTTTAAGGAGTTTGAAGGTTTTAAAGACCCTAGCGTATTCCTGAAAAATATAGATATTCTGGATGGATGCAAAAAGATTACAGTTTGAATATGGACTATATAATGATAATGATCTGAATAGACAGATCGATAGATATATTATGTTACAGAGATAGACAGATAGATAGACGTCCCAGTGTATAATGGACACTTGAAATGTAACACATCTTCCAGCAGAGGTCAGTCTTAGCTTCATATGTGTTGTTGCTGTGGGAGTGTATAAATATTAAAAAAGCAGTGGACAAAAATGTTCTGTACCTCTAATGGCTTCTTGGCTATCAGTTCTGGCTCTCTTGAGTGCTTCTACAGACACTGCAGTGAATATCAGATTAGTTGTGTATTCACCTATTTTTATATTTAATATGAAAAGTCAAAATTCACAAATAATATTGACCTTGGATATTCTGTTGACAACATGAGTTTGAGATTGCTTTTGCAGGGCTATAAGCACATCACATCAGTATTATTTTAGTACAGTTAAGACACTATTATTTCTTTTATTCATATTTTCCATGCACACTCCCCTGACGAGACTTTAAGGACTTCTGATTTAATATCTCTATATATGACTGAATATACTTGACCTTGTTTATGTTTACTGAATCTTATGGTTCATTTCTAAAAGTAGAACTGTGCATTTTTAAAAATGAAACTTGTTTACAAAAGCGAACTGGTAGTTCCCTTTTAGTTGGTCACTCCGAGTCATGTTGGATATGACCGACAAATTGGGATCTCACTTCAAGAGACCAATTCACTTTGAGTGTATTGAAACAAGCCAATGAACGTTGGCATACGCTGATTGCATCTAGCTGCAGCTGATCACAGTGTGAGTATAAATGAACAGCTGGTGCAGCGCATATTCAGCTTTTTGCTTCAGAAACGAGCGTGCACAATGTTTAGCTCCCTCTCCTGTTTCGAGGATTAGTGGCTGGTGTGACGGCGTCGTCAGCTGTGGTCGTTCCCGTGTCGAGTGGGTTGCAACATCAGGTCACACGACCCCCCTGTTGTGTACAAGCGGCCATCCCCCTGTGCGCCTCAGCACACTAAAAAAAGCTTTCTGAAAGAGTAGCTCACGGGTGGAACGTCTTTTTAAAGATGACCTTCCACCCGTTTCTGGATGCGGTCGTTACCAGGCACCGGGTGATGGTCACGATCGCTGCCTCTCATGCCTGGTCTTGAAGCACGCTGAGGTGGCTTTCATGAATGAGTCATGTTGACCATCGCGGAGCTACGGACCAGACTCCGCTACCTGCCCAGATCCTGTTCTCCCCTCTCCTGCTTGTACGGCTTAAACTCTGTACCGCACCAGACCTCGCGCTTCGAGCAACGAAGGATGAAGGCTGCTCAGAAGCAGACTGAGGCCATTAAAAAGCATTCTGCTTCGGTGTGCAGCTGTTGCCTACACCCGGCCACTAATGGCAGCGCCTCAGTCAGCTCATTGCCAATGGCGCCCCCCTGCCACTGCCCCCACTCCCGTGCATCCAATGCAGCAGCTTCCATCTAACTTCACTTCTTTACTGGCTTAACGGCCGAGTCCCAAGGTGGGTGTTACAAGTGACACCGGCCTGCCACCAAACCTGGCAGGTCCTGGCGAGGAGCAAGTCCTGTTAGTGGTGGCCTATTGGCCCATCCTGACTGGGTTCCCAGAACTCATGCTCCTCATGACAGCCCCTCCTTGGCTGATTCCTCTGAGGAAGGACCTCCTGACTCAGAGACGAAGCACCCTTTGGCCCCCGCATCCAGACCTCTGGAAACCGGACACAAAGCTTCAGGATCTTAGACCAGCTCTTTGTCTGTCACGGAGGCTGGCAGAAGGGGAATGCCATCCCCAAGCAAAGGATGGCCCACTGGATAGTGGACGCCATCACCCTGGCCTACCAAGCACAGGGTGTGCCCTGCCCCCTCAGGTTATGGGCCCACTCAACAAGGAGTGTGGCATCATCCTGGGCGCTGACACGTGGTGCCTCGCTGACAGATATTTGTAGAGCTGCGGGCTGGGTGAACCCTAACATGTTTGCTAGATTCTATAGCCTTTGTGTGGAACCGGTATTCTCCTGTGTTCTCACCTCAAACAGGTAGAGGCGCTGAGAGGCCCGGTTTCGGGTCGGCTTGTTAACTTCTCCAGAGTGTCCATACAGTAGACCCTGTTGAGTTCTTCCATCCCCTCGGTAGTGCTTTGATAACAGTAGCTGGCCTCTTGTGGTGACCCCAGGCCTACGCCAGACAGAAGGGGCTTGTCACGTCCCGTTGCCAATGGTGCTGTACCACCACTGAGCGGCCGGGTCACCAGCTCGGCTCCTCAGCGAAAAGTTGAATATGAGTTACACCAGCTGCTCATTTATTGTCATGCTGTGATCAGCGGCAACTCGATTAATTCCTCAAAGTGGATTGGTCTCTTGAAGCAAGATCCCAATTTGTCAGTCTTATCCGACGTGACGTCTCCGTTCCCTTCTTCAGGGAACTAGGGTTACTATTCGTAACCAAAACGTTCAGTCGACCTCTGAGTGAACTTCTGATCTTAAAATGGTAGTTTGAGAGAATTTTTTTCAATCTGGCAGGCACAAGAAGTGAAGTTTAGGAGTTTGTGGCTGGTTGCTTATTTGTAAGGTAATTTTATTTTGTCTACAGTTTCAGAAGCGGGTGTTGTTCATGAATGTGAAGTTGAATGTAAAAAAAAAAACTGTTATAGTGGTTTTGATTGAGAATGTATTTCTATTAATTCATTTAGATTTGTTTCACGCATTTAGAAAAGAAATAAGCCCTCACAAAGGTAAAAAATACTGTACCCCTGAAAATCAAATTCATGGGGCCAGTGTTGCATAAAAATTTTCAAAGCACTGGCTATGCAGCATACAGGGGTTATTTTTAGAGAAGGAGGTTTTGTTTTGCCTACTTTGATGAATATATACCACTATATGCTTTATTTGAGGGAATGCTGACAGATTATACTGTAGTACAGCCAGCCACAATCATGAAGGTCCCACCACTCTGTGTTACAGTACCAACCACAGTCCTCTTAAAAAAACATGTCTGAGGTATCGGTGGAAAAACACTATTTAGGAGTGTGTTATTCAAAGACTCACAAAGAGGAACGGGTGTCGAGTCATTACTGGAAAGTCTGTTTAAAAACCATGCAACTAGTCATTTTCTTACCCGGAAACAAACGCTGGAAACAAACACAGTCTGCAGAAATCATCGTCCTTCTGTCTGTCTGTCTGTCTCGGTCAGATATTTAACATGCATTACACAGACAAAAAGTGCTGTGTTATTAGGTTTTTGAACATATACCACAGTAGTGTCGCTCTATTCTCTGCAGCATTTTGAAAGAATAAGGATATATGTGTAAATATACTTTTATATTCATTTGGAAGCAATTTTTTTATTTTTTATTTTTTTACTTAGTTTGTACGACGGAGCTTTAGTTCCACCAAAAAAAACCAAAAAACTAAAACTACGTGATTAAAGTCATAATATTACGAGATTAAAGTCGGCATGGAGGTATTAATGTAAAGTTAACCATTTGTGTTACTTAAAACTAAAAATGTAAATAAACATTAGTAAAACTATACAAAAATAATAATACTGAGAATAAACTTTAACTTAATAATAAAATAATTAAAAAAAAAATATATGGATAATATAAAATAAAAAAATATTAATAAAAACTATAATAGTATTTCAGTGATACTAAATTAGCACTGATTTGATGAAATTTTACTATTTGTCTATTTATTTCAGATCTTAATGCTTATTAGAATAAACATAACAAACGTTCTTTTCCATAAAACAGCACATAGCCATCTCTGATGTTTAGCATCTCAAAACGTACCGTTTTATTTACAATGCTTCACAATCACATCAAAACTGACGTATTAAACATTTTAAAGTATACATGTACATATGCTTACACTTTTATATGGCCTAGTAAATATAAACCATAAGCATTAAAATAAATAATACAAACTGATTTATCAATACAACCATTCAAGTTTAAACTACATCACAATTTTAATAAAGCATATAAAATAAGCCAGCCAAGCTATTTAAAGGCCCATAAAGCAGAATCATACTCTTTGCTTTAGTGGAGAGATATATTTTCTGTCACAGAAAAAAATGTACAAGAAAAATAGTGTTTAAATCTGGATGAAAGTATTTCTGACATCCTGTTTAGCTGAAATATATTTTTGTACCTGTCTGGTTTTCTGAGAAAAAAAGGATTTATCACTTATTGTTGCGTCTACTTTTCCCTTTTTGAATGCATTATGCAATTTCTCAAAACAACTACAGTACATTGCATGTAATTGTTGACAACATTTGGTGGTGCACCAGTTGTTGGATGGGACATGGTGATTTAAAGTGGCTTCCAAATATCTTTCCACTATGCATGAAAGGGTTCATTTGAACCTATAGACATAATTTACACA
Organism: Enteromius paludinosus; assembly: GCA_032361165.1. Lineage (NCBI taxonomy): Eukaryota > Metazoa > Chordata > Actinopteri > Cypriniformes > Cyprinidae > Enteromius > Enteromius paludinosus. The sequence goes on from JAUMHQ010000078.1 coordinate 342,431, forward strand.
TAATGGTCTTAATATTTTGTGAAGGTCCAATTTTTGCAAATAAATACAAAGAACCGGCAAGTAATATGTTGAATTAAATCAGAAAAAAAAATACTGAAATAGTTTTTCTTGTAAAACATACATTAATAATCCATTTACAACTCTTTTAGTGTACAGTATGTCAAAATTATTAAACAAACATTGAGTTATGATTTTGGACATTTTCTACGCAACATTCTTAAAATGTTGTGAACGTTTTTAAGGTTGACGAGAGCTGCGATCTCGTAGAACTGCTTGTTGAATCATTTTTTTTTTCCGTGAGTTGCTTCATCAGCTCTTTGACCTTCTTCCTGAAGTTCTTGCCCACGATCACATAGAGTATCGGGTTCAGCACACTGTTGCTTAAAGCCAAGTAGGTGGATATCTGATTGGAGACGTCCACGGCGGTTTCAAAGTTGCATCCGCCGAAGATGCTGAAGCGCATCAGGATGTCTATGAGGGTCACGAGGTGGAACGGCACCCAACACAAGAGAAACACCACCAGCACTACCAGCACCAAGACCGTGGCTTTCCTTTCGGTGTTTTCGGCATTAAAGCGGTCGATGACCTGCTCGCGCAATGCTCGGATGATCCTCAGTGTGCAGTAGGAGATCACCAAAAATGGCACGATGAAGCCCAGCAAGATGAGAAGGATGTCGCACGCGAGGCCAATGTTGGGGTTGGGATAGTCCAGAATGCAAGCCGAAATGTTCAGCTCTGGAATGAATTGAGTGTCTCTGAAATAAAGCGTTGGGATGCTGAGGATTAATCCGAAAACCCAGACGGCGACGCAGTTGAGCTTGGCGCACCTCGCTCGCCTCATTCTACCACGTGACAGTGCGTGGGCGAGAGCAATGTAGCGGTCGGCGCTTACCAACACTAGCAGGTAAATACTGCAAAACATGTTCATTCTGATGCCCGTGTTCACTACTTTGCACATGAGCGAGCCGAATCGCCAGTTAAACGCATCGATGCTGTTGATGGCCCAGAAAGGCAAACACAAGACCAACAGGAGGTCGGCGGCCGCCAGGTTCCCCAAGTAGATTTCCGCCACCGTGCACGCTTTCTTGTGAAGGCCAAAGACCAGCAGGACGAAGATGTTTCCCAGGATTCCCAGCACGCAGATGGTGAACATGTAAGTGGGCTGCATGACGTACAGCCAGTCCCACATCTCCCAGTGTGGACACTGTGTGTCGTTGGTGAGGTTGTTCCTGGAGACGTTCGAGGGGACTGTGGGAAGGATGGATGGTGATGCTTGTATGCCGTGCTCCATGTTTCTTTGGGTATCTGTGGAGAGATGTTCAGAGTTAGTTTACATTTGAACCGTTGTTAATAAATTCTCTAAATACTCACCAAGGCTGCATTTATTTGACTGAAAATGCAGTAAAAATTAATACATTCCTACAGTTTGAAAGAACCATTTTCTATGTGAATATCTGTGAATTGATGGAAATGATCAAAGCTGAATTTTTAGCATTAGTCTTCAGTGTAACATAATCCTCCACAAATCCTAAATATGCTGATTTGCTGCTCAAGAAAATTTGAACCGTTCCAGATTCTTGCCTGAAAATGTAGTTTGGTAAAGGAATAATTCTCTTGAGATGGCTGTCACTTTTTACTCATCCCCATGTCGTTTTAAGCCCATACTGTATGCCTCGCTTTCATTGGATTGAAAAGAGCAGCATAACATGTTTGGAACAGCTTCTGGGTGAGTAACTCCTGGAATCCTGGAAGTGGCATCTACAGTATGAAAGCATTGTGTAGTTGCATAATATTTCCAGTGTGATTAAGGAAACTGTCTGTCCGGACGCTGATTAGTAGGAAAAACAGCAGGGGAAGGAAATGAACAAACTTACAAAATGTTGTATTTTTATAGCTTCACTGATCAGTTAGTCAGAAGCTTTTTAGTCAGACTTTCTAATCACCGTTAACCTGGGACCAGTTGCATAAAAGTCGAAAAAGTCTAAAATTGTGCGTTAAAAGTTAATCTTTTTTTGTATTACTTTTTATTTAAATGTTTTTCTTCTGTTTAGTCATAAGTGAATTAGAAGAAATATAAGACTGATTACACTTTGGTATTCTAGTTGGTCAGAAGTTCATGCAGCAGAAGTCTTATTTGTGTCTTAAACTGTCGAAAAATGCACATTTACTGATGTCATAAATACATTACTAGTTAGTCGGTGTGCATGTGTCCATCGATGCTTACAAACACAATTCACTCAAGAGGTAACCATAGCAACAACCAGCCGCTTTATCACTTTACATGGGTGTTGTTAGCTAAACATATAGACCATCATTATTTATCACTTCATTGTTGATTGTCATAATGCAAATATATCACACAATGTATTTGAAAATTGAAAAAGAAACATGAAGCCCTATTAACAGCTGCCTTTTTTTCTTTTCAAGCATTAACATCGATTCAGATAAATCTGTGAACAATAAAATCGAAACATCTGCCAAATAGGTAATGCAGTTTCAAACTAAATTAAAAAGGCTGAAACTGCTCTTGCTTTTTTGTCCCTGTTCTTCAGTAGAAGCAGAACATGTTGTTTCAGGACATTCCTTTCAGCAAACATGTTGTAATAATTTTCTGTCTCTTTATTATTTGATCTAGTAAAAATCAAAGCAGAAGAATGTAAGTTACCCAGTGATGTAGACTCTACACATGTTTTTTTTTTAAATTGAAATGGTGTTGTACGTACCTCACGTCTCCTGAAAAACGAATCCAGATGTGTGGTTTCCCTGCAGATGTGCTGTTTTCCTGTGTGCCGAGCTCACGGCACGGCCTGACTCTTAAAAGAATGGGAGATCCACATTACTCTGATGTCAGACCTGGTCTCCACCCTCTGGCTTTTCCCTTCTGTTTTTACTGGAAAACTCAGAAGCAGCCGTCTAGATTGCTAGAAATAAATAATCCTGCATGTTTCCCTTTATTGGTCAATATACAGACAGATAAGAGTGCAGGGGTGCAGTGTGACCCCTCAAGTGTTTCTTTATTGGGTTTTAATGTTGCTTGGCAGCTTTAATGCTCTGAATCAGAGAAATACACAGGAGTTATGACCTTGTAAAAGTGTGTTTATAAATCCACCGACATCCCAGCTGCAGCTGACATCATTACGGGGGTGAAAATAGAATATGTATGAATCTTTGCCAGTTTTTGCATTATTTGCTATATTTTACATTTGTTGTTCAAAACTGTGACAAGCATCTGCCAGGTGCTCTGTAATCCTCCCTGATCCTTCAAAAGAGAAACTTTTTTTGAGCCCAAATATTTGAAAAATCATGATATGGTTGCTTGTGGAGGTGTTCTGAACTTGATGTGTCTTCAAGATGAAAGCTCAGCTCTGATGGGAAGAGTTTGTGAGGAGGTCTAAAGTTTATTAGAATCGATTTCAGAGCTGTTTCCATTTAAAGATCGCAGTGGACAACACAAAACCGTTATTGGGGCCGAGCTGTTAGTTTACAGACCTCAAGATTAAAATCACTTCTCAAAACAGTCTCATAGGTTCAAATAAGAGCGTCATTTAGCACTTATTGGACACTTAGGCCTGCTGTAGGTTAGTGGTTTTATTGCTCTGTTGAGGATATGCAGCTGTCTTATGTTACTAATGTAAATCACACTAAAGCTAATGGATCTCTGATAGTGGCTCATTATCATTATACACGTAACTGTGCTGTCTGAAGTAATTACGTTCAATTTACGAATAATACTGCATACACAGTGTGAGCTATTTAAAAAAAAAAACATTATGCAGTTATAGCATCCTTTACTGTCGTCAAGGACAAAAAATAATTTTTGATGCTGTAATGATCAAAAATGATGCTGAAAATTAATGTAATGATGCTGTAATGATGCTGAAAATTTGACTGTGCATCACAAAAATAAATGATATTTTAACATATATTTGTATAGAAAAGCTATTTTAAATTGGAATAATAATTGTTTTCACTGGTGAGCAGAAAAACAAAACCAAATATGAATTTGTAACAGTAACAGTGCCACACAAGCAAAAATGTCATGATTTGGATGCATACTATATGTCATTATTTACTGCAGATTTTGGGGTGAAATGATGTACTGTGTTCTGTGCTGTAGATTCAGCGTTGCTCCCTTGACAAAGACACTTAGTTAAATTGAAATGGAGTTCAAAAACCATTTCCATGCATAGTCTGATTAATTTATGAGTCAAAACAGGATGTTCGATTAGAGAAAATAAATGCAGGTCCGGGCAAGATTATTCATTGAGAATCGGCTGTTACTGTACTGAATGGAGTCAGATGGAAGATCATTTTAAAAGATGGAACAAGTTTAGCTTGGAATGAGATCAGAAACACGTATTAAAAAGCAAAGAGGGTCAGCCATTATTTCATGTCCAGTTGAAACATGTTTGACAGTTTTCATGATTGTTGCATTTCTTTCCTTAATATATTGAGCCACTATCAGTGACCTTCCGAGATGCATACTTTCATCAAAAGCAATAAGTGAAGAGAGTCCAGGAAATACTGGACATGTTTGGCAACTTGAGCAGATGGAAATGATTTACAGAGTTTGAAGTCATATTTTCAAGCTTGCTGAAGTGCTTTGGTTTGCTAAGAAACACAGTGACTGACCACAGTCAACATGTTGTGTAAACGTTCGTGTTAAAATGGTTATTTCATTATGTCCGATGGAAATTCTGTTGATGAGTAAACATCCCATTAGATCACTAGGGACAGACGGGTCACTTTCACTTTTTCTCAGACTCAGTTTTAAAGATCTTTAAAACATTGCAATTTTTATAGATATGTTCTATCTTTTAATTAATCATTTTATTCCATCTTAGTGTGTTTATGTTTTATCATCACTTGAATGCAAAATACATTCAGATATCATATTCTTTAACCTGTCAATAATTAAGTAGATATAAATGAAATTGCATTCAGTGAACAACGAATAGACACACTGTAACGTTCCACACAGAGGAGACGGAGAACAGAGAGGTAAGTATGAACAGAGTTTATTGTAAAAAGGTAAAGAGTCAATGGAGTTTGCAGATGAACGATTGTGCTGGATGCCAGATCCCAACCGGGTGAATGGTGAAGGAGGAATACAGGTGAGTACGTTTCCTTTGATTTCTCTCAGAATATGGAGCTGCAGACGTGT
>JAUMHQ010000078.1:379499-389977 GCA_032361165.1 Enteromius paludinosus
AGTCATGTTCAGATTTTAAAAATAGGGGATCTGATGTACAAAAATGTACTGGGTCTCATGTGTCATAACTGAAATGTATGATGATGTATGTAATAATGTAATAAATATATGTTATACGATACAAAAAACAAACAAATGATAGAAAAAACAAAGAAACAAAAACACAACACAAACTATGCACAATTACCATCGGCTTGGAAAACAAAATGTAAAAAATCTTATGTAAAAAAATTTAATAATAATAATAATAATAAAATTAAACAAAACTAAAATTAATTACACAAATGAAATAATAATATTAACAATAAATTATAGCAAGATAAATAAAACAAATAAGCTTTCATAATCACTAAAGCAGGGTGTGAAGGCCTATTTGTTGGATCATTTGCTAAATCTCTACACAAACACATGGCTTAAAAAGAGCTTGGATCACAGCTAAAGATCTCTCTGCAAATATCATTGAAAATATCAGGGTCATGATCAAATTACTATTAACACTTCAGTTAAACTGGGTCTGTTACTCACACAAAACTTTTTTATGACTTCAGTTCAGAAGGCTTCATAGTTATTGTGCAAGTCATTGTCCTATCATTTAAAGATGATAAGTCTCTCCGTGATGCTCAGACTTGTACTGTACTGTATTTCCATGCTTTATTGTAAAGCTTGTGCGGGTAATTAAAGCTTTTTAGCTCATGTAGATATAATTAAAGTGCGCTATACAATTTCACGTCTTATACTTTCTAGATAATGATGTGAAGTCATTATGTCACTGTTATTCTGAGCTACAATTTAAGTCATTAGGAAAGAGAAGATGGGCTCTTCAGGGTAAAAACCAACCTTCCTGAAGACGAACGCTTCTCCGCTGTAGACGGGATTCAGGCCGTTGTTCATCACCATCCTCGTGCGAAACTCTTTACGGATGGTGTCCGTGGGCAGGCCGTACATGTCCACCTCCACGTACGTGCCGATCTTCTTATCAGACAAAAACTGGCCTGAAATCACCTGAGAGACAAACACTGGGCTCACTTTCACAGCCTCTCCTAAAACAGCACAGTCACATTTGACATAATAAACATGCTTTATAGTGCCTCGGAGCTCAGAGATTCATTTAAACATCATTAAAGCAGCGCTATTATTCAGGTAATATGTTATAAAGTTCAACTAACTTATTTTAAAGAAAAATATCGTACACATTTTAACCAATGTATGTATAGGATTTTTCCACGATCTTTCAAAAAAAATAAAAAATAAATAAATAGAAAAAACGAAAAAAAAAACAAAAACAATGATGTATATGGATTCAAATAAATACATGTAAATTAATTTTGACATTTACATTCACATAGATATAGGGAAATAGTTTAAAAAAAATATTAAAATAATCCTTTTAAATAGTTGTACATGAAATTATTTAAAGATACACTTTAAAATGTATTTTAAATAATATATTTAAAGAAATAGTTAAGTAACTTTTATATAGACATAAATACATTTACATAGATTTACATAAACAGAATAATATTATAATTTTTTTAATGCATCCCACTTTTTTATTCAAATCGATTAAATTTATTTTATTTTATTCCATGTATTTAAATGTATTTTTTATTTATACTTTTGTTTTAAAATTTGAACAATTATTTCAAACGATTTTTCTATTTCTGTTTACATTTATTTATAATTATTTATTAATTTAAGCGTATTTATTTAAAATGATTGTCTTTGCTATTTACATAATTTTTTTTTAATTCAATTCAATTCAATTTTAATTATTTTATTTTAATTTATTGGAAACAAATGTATTCATTTTCATCTATTTAAATTTATTTGTATACATTTACATTAAGTGTAGTTATTTCTACTTACATTTCTTAATATCGTTTTATTATGTAATAGATATAAATGCATTGACATAAACAGATTAAAATTATTGCAGTCAAAAGATTAATCATAATTAATCACATACAAGAAAGGCTGTATTTGAATATTATTTGTATGTTTGTGTATATTTATTATATTTCTCATGGGTTATATAAACACACAAACAGTTTATATTTTGAAAATGTTTAATGTATTTACATTTCTATATTTTTATCCATACACTTAATATTATATATAAATATATTTAATATATAAATATAAAAATTGTCATGCATGTGTGCGCATTTATATATATATATATATATATATATATATACACATACATAATAATATACACAGTACAAGCACATGTAAATTGCAAAATAAAACTTATTTTGTATGCAATTATGATTAGATGAAAAAAGATATAGATAAAAAGATAAATAAAAATAGAAATAGATTTAGATAAATATATTCAAATAAATACTAATATACATAAATGGATATGAAGAAATTCTTTAAATAGATTTGTATGAATATGATTAAATAAATAAATTAAAATACTTTTAAATAGACTTATATTTTAAATACATAAAAATACATTTAAATTGATTTACATAAAAATTTAAGAAAATAGATTAATTATATATTTTTTTTAAATAATACAAATAAATAATTATTAAAATAGATTGAAATAAGTAAATAAATAATAACCAAGCAAACATGCAGGAGTGTGTGAGAGTTTTGGCTCTGAATGAACACACACCTGGACACTGCAGGTGGCGGCGATCACTCCATCCACCGGCGTCTCTGAGAACGGATCGAACATCCGATCGGGCCGCCGCATGAAATCAGGCTTCAGCAGAAACCTGCGAGAGTCCAGACACAGTCCAGAGCAGCTTAAAGCACTGATGCATTTAATTTAATGCTCTCCTGTCCCGCATCCACTTCACACCGCTAAACACAATGCTAATGGATGTAGCGCTGCTTTGCCGTGATTAATGTGTTGATTAATATGTTTGGAGTTTTCACAGCGTGGATCACACATCAGCACTTGACGAGAGCAAATTAACACTGACAACCGCTGCTGCTACTTTAACCAAGAAACCAGGCGAAACGGCAAAAAAACGAAACAAAAAAACAACAACAAACGTGCGACTCTGACAGCATCAATAACCTGATTTCCTCAAATCATCTGTAGTGTACAGGTGATAAATATCATGTATAATCTAGTTTACATGGGCAAACCATTTATGATGCAATTATGTTCCTATCAAGTCATAATGCAGTATTTTTTATGCAAACCATTTTATTTATTTATTTTTTTTATGTATTTATTTTATTTCATGTATTTAAATGTATATTTTACTTATACTTTTGTATTTACATTTAAACAATTATTTCAAATGATTTTTCTATTTCTGTTTACATTTATTTATAATTATTTAATAATTTAAGTCTACTTATTTAAAATAATTGTCTTTGTTATTTACATCAAATTTTAATTATTTTATTTGAAACCAATGTATACATTTTTATCTATTTAAATTAATGCATATACATTTACATTAAGTTTAGTTATTTCTACTTACATTTCTTTATATCTTTTTATTTATTTATTATTTTCATTTGGAGCAAATTAATTTTATTTTAAACTATTGTATTTTAAACAAATGTATTTATTAACGTCTATTTGAACATATTTATATGAATGTATTCATTTATAATATATTTATTTTTTATTGATATTTACATCTTGTTTAATAAAAAAATGCTAAAACTAATTTATTTGGATCCATAATTTATTTATTATTGTAATTAAAAAATATTATATGTTAAAAAACATCCAGTACATCACTTTTTACATGTATTTATTTATTTATTTTCTAGATTTCTAGACGTTTTTTTTTCAGAACAAGTTTCTGTAGGTTAAATATAGATGTTCAGATGTTGGTGTGTAGTTGTTTTTGCAGTTTAGTTTTCTGGAGTGCTGAAGTTCAGAAAGTTTGTTTTGATGAAGGAAACTCTGATATCAGCTCTTTGAGGCTTAATGAAGCAATGTTTTTCTCTGCAAGTGAAACCCATGATATATTGTCAAGTGATAATTGTGTCAGAGCACTGTATTTGGAATATTAATTGCAATAGCTGTCAAAACCCCTGAGTAATAATGAAAGGAAGCTCAGCTCAGTAGCTAGGTTGTCTCTAATATACTCTATTTTTCATTTGATGTAAAACATTTTACATTTTAAATTCCCTGTAAATTTTTCCCAGCGCAGAAACTCAAACACAATTACTAGCATCAAAGGGCATCATTTTTAGGCAAAACTAAGTTTGTGTGATTTTTTGCGTATTCAGATGATCTAAACTTACCCGCATGAGCCGTTGTACTCAAATTTCCCCTGATTCAGCTGCATCGCCAAATCTACAGAAAACAACACACTTGGTACACTTTCAAACTAAATACACAAACTACAAAGTATGAGTAAAAAGAAGCTTGATCAAAATACTAAGGGCTCAGTATTACATACATTTATCAATTTGCCAATAAATAAAATTATGTAATATAATCAAATAAATAAAAAATTATTAACTATTAAAATAATTAAATAATAAATTCAATAAAATAAAACTGGAAGATGAACGGGACAAATGATGATAAATCCACTTTCTAAAAATCCAATAAATTCTGAAACTACTAAAGTTACTGCACACTTTTTGAATATTTGTATAAATGCATTTCTAGGATTTTGACATTTTATTTCAGTCATATTTAATTTAATAATAAATAAAAGGATTAAATGTGATAAAATAAATGCAACAAAAAATCCACACACATACAATAAATTAAATGTAAATGTAATAAATCGAAAAATCGAATTCACAAGTAAATAAATAAATAAATCTATTATATGATTAACTATATGATTAAATCGCATCCAAAATAAAAGTGTTTGTTTAAATAATGTATGTGTACACTGTGCATATTTATTATCTATATGTAAATAACACAGCACATACATGTATATATTTAAGAAAAATGTTTATATATAATATAAAATATATACATGCAAACATTTTCAAAATATATGCTGTATGTGTGTGTGTATTTATATATACATAATAAATATATAAAGCGCGCACACACACACACACACACATATGTATATATATATATTATGTAAACAAAAACATTAGTTTTAGCGATTAATTGCTTGCTACGGATAGCCAAATTATTCAAGATTAAGTAAAATGTTACAATTATAAAAGAAATGCATGAATGAATAAATAAATAAATAAATGAATACATATTTTTTTTAAATACATAATTAAATAAATAAATATTCATATAAATTTCTGCATTTATGCATATGTTTAATAATTTCATTATGTGTTTAACAATATATTATATATATTTCACTAATTATTTTTTTATTTAATTTTGAATAAATTGGCCCTCCATAGTTTGACAGCATTTATTTTGGCATTTTAGTTTTATTTGCTGTAATAAAATAAATGTAATAAATTGATTATCTAATTTAAAAAAAAACTGCATTTTTGTTACATGGTAATACTGTATCACACTATGGTATAGTTGTACCCTAGTATAACCATGGTAATGGTTCTGTGCTGTAGCACAGCTCAGGGGCTGCTGGTATTATCATGATTAAAGCTGTAGGTAATGTTTGAGAGGTTTGCACAGGAGAGTGTTTTCTGGTTTTTTTCTTTCAGGGAGACTCGTGTGGTCCTGACAGACACATCAATCTCTCTGCAGCAGACAGAGACCGAGAAAACCACAGACAAACACAGCCTGCTCCAGAACACACAACGCTCTTCAAAGCACCTTCAGTATTTGAGCAGAAGCACAGTAACAGGTGAATCAGATCAGCTGGTATCACAGAGGTATTTCACAACATATGCACTAGTGTTCAAAAGACTTTTTAAAAGAAATATTTATTTTACTTAAGATTTGTATTTGGAATAAATGCTGTTTAATGTAAAATGCTGTAAAATGTAATAAAATCAAAAAATCTTTAAAGGCCTGTTTCTAGGGTCAAGACCTGATTTTAGGGGTCAGGCTAAAATTGGGTAAAGGGTAGGGTTAGGGTAAGTCAATGTATGTCCTCACAAAGACAGCTATATATGTGTCTGTGTGTGAGAAAGTGTGTGTGTGTGGTCTGCATCACCTGGGGTCTGGAAGTTCAGAGCTACCATCTGGCAGCCGGCGTTCCAGAAGATCTGTGGCATATAATTACTGGAGTCCACTCGGCCTCCTTTGGGGTAGATGCGACTCATCTGCCGTTTGTTGTAGCTACGCATCTCATTCAAGGAAACTAAAGCGGAAAGGATTCGGGGAGTTCTGCGCACGTTAAACTCAGCTTTACCCCGGAAGGCATCCTCACGCTGCAGGTCTGCTGCTTCACACTACAGACACGCTTTGAAACAGAGCACAGATGTGACGGATCTCTCATTAGAAACTCCAGACCTCAGTCAGGCAGGCTTTTCTTCTCATGTGCTTCAGAAGATTTCATCTTAGTTAGGAGGAACCAGCACACACACACACACACACACTATGACTTCATGCTTCTGCTGGAAACCACTGAAACACTAGCTGATTAAAATACACTGAAATCCAAAACAGGTTAAATGATTCGGCGGTATTTGAACACTGATCGCATGTGGTTTGATTCAAGGACTTTTTGGGCCAAAATGTGAATAAATTCCATTAAAACTTTAGATTTTAGTATAAAAAAAAAAAAGGAAAAAAAGTAATAAATATCTTTTTCTAATAAATTTTTTTTCTAATAAAAGCAAATGCTAAAGGTTTTACTACTAAAAAACAAATTATTAAAGCTCTATAAATTAAATAAATAAAGCATACACTCACAAATAAAAAATAAAAATGTTAAAACATTAGGTTTCAGTATTAAATCAAAATTTAATTGCTTAAAAAGTAGAAAATATCAATTAGATAAATTAATGTCATAAATATGTGCATGTTTTTTATTCATTAAAAAATGATACAAATTACATAAATCTAATAATACTACTTTTTTTAAAATTTGTATGCAAATAAAAATATAAATTTAATATGAAATTAAAAGTAATAAATTACTTAATTAAAAAAAGTTAAATTTTAATTCTAATTTTATATTCACTGACAAAAAATTATACATTCAGTAAATAAAAAACTAAATTAATAAAAAAAATAAAATTATTTTAAAAAATGCTTTGTCATGTTTTTTTTTTATATTTTACTCTGAAGATTATATTTAATTTTCTAATAATAAAAAAAATAAAGTAAATGTAATAAATAAAAAAAATAATTCACTAATTTAAAAAAATCTAACTATGATTTTATTAATATATTTTGTATAGAGCAGTGAATAGAAGGCATTAAACTGTACTTGTAAAAAAAATACTGCAAACTGTATCCAACTATGCGTCTTATTTTTTGCACTCACATGCCCCCTGGGAAAAGAGACACACACTACAGCTTTAACAGCAAAACTTCATAAAATATAACTAAAGTTGAAGGTGCAGCAAGTGATTTTTTTCCAGAGAAATTGTTTTATGCTACAAGGTCTGCTAAATACATCATCGCTGTTTCAGTGCAGAATAAATTATTAATAAGTGCCAGGCTGGCATTTCTACAATAGTTACCAAACTCTTTTGCATGATAGTGCATCCTTATAGTCCAGGACCACTTTTATAAGATACATACGTTGTGCACGTTTAAATGAGAACCATAAATTCAACATTTAACTTTCATGGGGCAGAAAGTGTATGAGACACGAGTCGGCTAAAGAAAGGATACTTCACAAATTCAATGGCGTTTGTCCTTAAATATCCCAAACCGACAGACTCGTTGAAGGAGGACATGTTGTGGTGGATATTTTTTTCTGTGGACAAACAGATAAGATGTGGACATCAGTCCTGAAACAGAGACACGTTTGACTACATGATAAAAAACAGATTTGGTCTTGAAGTATCTGTGTTCTTAAAGTAAAAATATTAAAAACGCTTTTGTTGACTGAAAAAAATCTAATAAAGAAAAAAAAAATCTAATAAAATAGATTAGATGAAAAAGTTTAAAATTAAATAAAATGAAAATAACAAATGAGAAAATATAGCAATAAATTAATTAGGTCATATAAATAAAAACTAAAAGTGAAATAAAATATTTAAATAATAATAAATATAACAAAAACAACAAAACACCACAAAAAATAAACTAAAATTAAAATGAAAACCTAAAATAGTGCTATTTAAAAAAAAAAAAAGATAGAAGTACATATAAAAAAAAACGTAAATTAAAAAGAAAACAGAAATAAAAATAAATAAATTGTTAAAATCACATAATAAAAATGACAAAAAATGAATTAAACATAAAAATGGCAATATTAAAAATAAAGTAATGAAACTGCAGAAGCACAAAACAAAATTACTACAAATAAACTAAAATTAAAATAAAAAAGTAAATATTATTTTTAAAAATTATATTATTAAGAAACAATAATATAACTGCAAAATCCATAAAAACACTAAAATTAAAACTAATCGTAATAGAATTAAACTAAAACTAATAAAATGACAGAAGCATATAATAAAATGGCAAAAAAAAATATTTAAATGGAAAATAGTTATGTTCCAAAAAATAAGAAAATGACAAAGGCATATAATGAAATTACTAAAATTACAATACAAAAAATAAGCATTTCTTTATTTTCATTTGAGCAATTTTGTTATATGCCTTTGCTGTTCACATACATTTGTTAATATTGTCTTTAAGTGCAAGATGTACTTGCCTTCGGCTTCATCGAAGCTGGTGAATTTGACGGCCTGGGCGTAGTTGACGATATTGGACAGATACGGGTGGATGTTGGTAGTCGCCGCCACATACGTGTACGACTGAATCAGAGCTTGCTCGTCAGCCACATTTGTTTCACCAGCCTGCGGAAAAACAGCAGTGAAACCATTACAATAACACAAATACTGTGTGCTGTTTGTCCGAGCAGATCTCAGAGGTGTTTGTTCAGATCTCTAACCCTGAGTTTGCTTTGCTAACAAGCTCCAGTTCTCAACGCGCTTTGAGCGCTACAGCTTTCTTTATGCACAGCGATGACAGCGAGTGTCTGCGAGATTCCCGACATCAGAAAGAAGACGACAGTAATGGGTAAATCTGGCAGAAATATAAAAGCTTCTTCAGGCCATTATCATGATAAAAGGCTTCGAGTGAAGTCTGTGTTAATTCATGGCACTCCTCACCAAGTAACAAAAAACTCATGATTGTCTCCATTTCTCCTCTGATCTTTGAAGAAGAAACTGTCAGAAGTGACTTTAATAAAGCAAACCAGGGCCAGTTTTAAAAATGCTTGAAAAATATAGAAGTGATCATTTCTGTAAAAGATAAAAGCAATCACGCTTCAACATAATTTCACATTAAAAAAACATGTAAAATGTTATTCTCTCCCCCTTTTGTTTTTAACTAAAACCATCCAATATATTTGTAACCTAAAAGAAAATTAAACGAAAACAATATAAAAATATAAAAGTTTGTAATTTTTTTTATATTTTAAACCAATAATATTTCTAATTGTAATTTTTAATAATAATAAATAAATAAATATATAACTGAAATACATTTTTAAAAGCTATATGAACCTACAAAACAAAACAAAAAACCCTCTTGAACTCTTTTTATAAAAGAAATTCATAATATTCATAATAATTATTATGGTATATCAGTCATATTATAATAGCATGGATAAATCAGCATAAAATGGAAAAAAAGCTGTTTTAATATACTTTAATTTAAAAATAATTAAACTCAAAAGAAATATTAATAAAAAAAATAAAGAAAATCAATTTTAAAAAACCACAAGAACAACACATTTAACTAAAACCATAAAAATATTTTTGGAACCTAAAAATAAAATGAAATATTCATTAAAAAAAAGTATAAAAATACAAAATATATAAAAATATGACAAAGCTAGTTGACAAAACTTCTCATTTTAATTTAGTAATAAAAAATAATAAAAATAAAATGTATAAAAAATAAAAAAAAACTACTAAAAATAAAAGAAATACAATTTCTAAAAACTGTATAAATATAAAAAACTAACAAAACTGTAAGAAAATTACTTTTTCTTTCAAATGAAAAATGAAAAATGTAAAAACAAAAATATACAAATTTTATAAAATTTACAATTTTAGTTTATAAAAAGTGAATGTATGTAAAAAAATAAATATGTAAAAATTCAAAATAGTACTTAAAATTATAAAAACAAAATTACTGAAAGTAATTTCAGTAAACAAGAACAAAATTACTAAAACTTCAAAATGAAAAGGAAAAATATGCATACAAAATATTAAAGGTGCCATAGAATGCACTGAGAGAATATTTTAAATTTTAAGTTTTACAGGTCCATTTACAACCCTAGAATTTGACCCTAGAATGAAATTAGTATGGATTATGCACTCATATTTTAGCTGGAAGCAATGGTTTGAAGTTAAAAACAAAAATGCAGCAGTCCTCTCAAGATGTTAAAGGTGCCATAGAATGCATTGAGAGAATATTTTAAATTGTTCTCTGATATGTACATAGAAGGTATGTA
>JAUMHQ010000078.1:406880-422782 GCA_032361165.1 Enteromius paludinosus
TATATATAAAAATGCAATATTACATCTAATAAAATCTGCAAAAAAGGTTTTTAAAAATTTTTTCATGAGATATTTTATATTTTAGAGATTTATTTTACATATTTAAAACATTCAATTATACATTGGATGCATTTAGACAATTTACAAGCATCTACAGTCAAGGCCAAAAGTTTTGAGAATTACATAAATATTGGAAATTGGAAAAGTTGCTGCTTCAGTTTTTATAATAGCAATTTGCATATTCTCCAGAATGTTATGAAGAGAGATCAGATGAACTGCATAGTCCTCCTTTGTCATGAAAATTAACTTAATCCCCGAAAAAAAGACCTGCTGAGATCATTTCAGTAATCGTCTTGTTAACTCAGGTGAGAATGTTGACGAGCTGGAGATCATTATGTCAGGCTGATGTCAGACTTGACATGTTAAAATCAGGGTAATGCTTGAAATCATTGTTCTTCCATTGTTAACCATGGTGACATGCAAAGAAACGCCTGCAGCCATCACTGTGTTGAATTCAAATAGCTTCACAGGCAAGGATATTGTGGCTACTAAGATTGCACCTAAATCAACAATTTATAGGATCATCAAGGACTTCAAGGAAAGAGGTTCAATTCTTGTTAAAAAGGCTTCAGGGCGTCCAAGAAAGTCCAGCAAGCTCCAGGATCGTCTTCTAAAGAGGATTCAGCTGCGGGATCGGAGTGCCACCAGTGCAGAGCTTGCTCAGGAATGGCAGCAGGCAGGTGCAGTGAGGCCAAGACATTTGATAGATGGCCTGGTGTCAAGAAGGGCAGCAAAGAAGCCACTTCTCTCCAAAAAAACCATCAGGGACAGATTGATCTTCTGCAAAAAGTATAGCGAATGGACTGCTGAGGACTGGGGCAAAGACATATTCTCCGATAAATTCTTTCCGATTGTATGGGGCATCTGGAAAAAGGCTTGTCCAGAGAAGAAAAGGTGAGCGCTTCCATCAGTCCTGTGTCAAGCCAACATTAAAGCATCCTCAGACAATATTTGTGTCATTCTCAAAACGTTTCGCCACGACTGTAGAAACTTAAAGTGCAGGATTTTCCAGGATTTTGGATAAATATACGGTATTACACCTAGTTGTTTTATATCAGATAGTGTGATAGTCTAGAAAAACAAATACACTTTGTGTAATTAAACGCAAAAACCAGGGCCCAAATTTTTGCACATGTTTAACAGGTCATTCCTAAATAATTCCTCAATCCATAATCTTTTATTTCTGCTCATAATGTACGATAATAGTCCTAGCTAGAGGGCGCAGGCGTTACCTTCGCAGTGCTGCGGTTTTGCGTGACCATGTACATAAAGCTGAGGTTAACAAGGTCTGTGCCGCTGCATATGCAGATGATTCTGTCCTCCAGGTTACTCTCGCATTTTCCCGCAGCCTCCAACGCAGAGAGGACCTTTGGGTCCTACAGACAATTTATGAACAAAGCACCATTAAACTTAAAGGTCAAACTGAATCGATTTCAGGGATGTTATTAAGATGCTGACATGTTTCCTTTAGCATCATGTGCAGTGATGAAGTGATGAATCATTTACCAAAATACAAGGAAGATGCATTAAATTAGAAAGTAAATAGAGTTTCCTGTTGAATTCAGTAGTTTCACCTTTGGCACACTGGTATCTCGTATGCTGTTGATCAGGGAAAACTCTAACACTTGACCCTCCTAATAAAAATACATGAGACAAATCCCAATTACATGAGCAAGAGTAAGTGACTGACTAATACAATGAATGCAACGTAATAAATAAAACAAATTATTAAAAATAAATGATTTAAAAATATATATTTTTGGCTAGTTGCCAAGGCATCATTCATTAATTCATTCAATAACTTAAGTCCTAAAAAACATAAATAAATAAATAAATAAATAAATAAATAAATAAATAAATAAAACAAATAAAAAAGTCAAAAACGCAGCAAATGTTTAAAACTTGAACAAAAAAAAAAAAAAGCTAAAATCTAAAAATATATAATTGAAAACCAATTCAAAACAATCTCAGTTAAATCAAAATGTAACAGTGGCAGGTATTTTACAATATTTCTAAAGGTAATAATAAAATGAGATTTCTAATGTTAATAATTTTTATAAATATGTTTTATGTACTGGTACTTCATTGTGATTAACTAAAACTAAAACCATTTCATGAGTTCGAGCTTGTCAGCTTGATTTAAGCCAGTGGTTCTCAATCCTGGTCCTCGCGGCCCCCTGCTCTGCATGTTTTGCGTGTCTCTCTTTGTTAACGCATCTGATTCTGATAATCAGCTCATTAGAAGAGAGCTCGGTGCATGAGCTGTGTTCCCAATCGACATGGTCCCTACACAGTGTTCATTGCTCCCTTCTCCCAGAGCAGGGGAAATCCATTAAAGTTTACTTCACTTCGGAAAGTTCATTCACGGATTTGCGCTGTAAATATGTGAATATGATTTAAATTACGTCTCGCACATTAGTTCGCTTCGAATTGGAATCATCGTGGAACATCCGGTGATGTCCACTTCACAGGGCACATACGTTCGAATAGAACAAATGTCTGAAGCGACAAGAGAAACATACGAAATGTGCAGAGCGGTGTGGCGCGAGGACCGGGATTGAGAAACGCTGATTTAAGCGAAGCTGGTTTGGCGTGCTGCTAATGGAGGAGAAACTCCGCGTTAGAAGGGCTACCGAGCCCTAGGGTAAATAGCCCTAAGGGCTCGGGAGAGGCGGAGATCGTAAATAGGGGAAAGCCTTCGCACCCTTCTCCCGAAACGAGTTTTAGAAAAATTTGTAAAAACTTGTGTTCCTTCCTTGAAATTAAATAACATTTAACTGATATAAAATTAAATAAATGAAACAAAATATTTCATATCAAGACAAATTTACTCATTTTCATTTGGCTTAAGCTGGTTACAAATAACAAAATAACAAAATAAAATAAAATAAATTAAATAATAAAATGTAAATATGAATTAAATTTAACAACTCCTAAAATTAATCTAAAATATAATAATATATAAAAACAATAATAACTACAGAAGCTATAAAAATAAAAAAAATAATATAATCTAAAAATGAATAAAAGCTATAATAGTATCTTAATTACTTATATAAACTTATATAAACATGTTTTTTTTTTAAGCTTGTTTAAGCTTGTTTTTTTTTGCTATTTCTCTTTCAATGCAATTTATGACTTCTTATTCATAAAACACATTTCTTACACATCACCAGTAAAGTACTAAAGTACAATCTGAAATAAGGTGCTTTAGAGTCTCACAATCTTTACCTTTCCATCACTTTTCCACGTCAGGAAGAATCCAAAAGCATCCACGTTGAAAAAGCAATTAGACTCAAAGACAAATGGATCCTGCAGACAACAGAAATAAAGTAGAAATAAACACTGCGCTTCATCTGATTTATTATGTGTATGTAACTCTAACATTTAAGCAGAAATCATTATTTTTCTATTTATCTTCTGCTCAATTAACCCTCCCTGTTGCAACTTTGGGAAAAAATAAACAAAGTAAAATAAACCACCTTCATAAAGTCAACACAATCAGCCCTCCTTCCTTCCCCATCCATTTAAGGGTTCAAGAGATAATGCCAAATATATAATGATAACAAACAAATAAAGTTGAATTTCATTACATATCGACAGAAAGAGAGACCTCCGGGTGCTCTCAGAGCCTCATGGGAAATCTGTACGCCACTTTAACAGCTCAGATCCAGTCTCTGACACATTGTTCATGAGAATACATCCTTCCAGAAAACTTTTATTCCAAGATAAACTTCTCCAGGCTGAGCGAAAGCTCCCATGGGACGAGTGTCTTTGAGAACACAGATGTTCACAGCATCCTCTGCGATTAAAGCGGCCAGCGTCCAGGCCACGTTACTTCAAACATATCATAAACCATAGCATGTGTACAACAGTTCAGCTAGAAGTTATACTTTATTTAGTCTAGCTTGAATGAATCTCATCATAACATGCCAGGGTCCCAGGAAAAAATGAGAACAACAACAAAAAAACAAAACTCTTTATCAGGAGCGTTCTCATTAGTGAAATGCATCCAGAACATTACATTTCGTAGTTTTCGGACTGTCTGTTTTTTTTTTTTAAATGGTATATTATTATTATTAATATTACATATTAAAATTTAAAAAACAACTATGGAATGTAATGGCTTTTTTTTATTATTATTATTTCAATCAGCAAAAAATAAAGCTAGTGCAACATTTACTACCATGACTACTTTTAAACTTATTTAAAATACAACTTTTTTAATAATGTAAAATAGTTTCCCTAAAAATATATATATAAAAAAAAAAATAATAATAAATAATAATATAAATAAAGTAAAAATATAAAAAATGTAAAAGAAAATATATATTGATGCAATTTAATATACATAAATGAAATAAATTCTACACAAATTACTGATATTTTCTTAAAAACAATATCATATAAAAAAATTATAAATAAAATACAATAACACAAATTAAAATAAATTATATAAAACTACTAATATTTTTTTTTTATGTAGTATATTTGGTAAAATTAAATAATATTATATACTCTTAAATATACAATAGGAAAATAATTTATATAGAATTCTAGCATTAAAATTATACAATTGCTTTAAATATTGCATTAAAACTGCACTTTTTAAGGACAATTTTAAATAAATTTGATGATTTATGTGTACTTTCGTAAAACACGTGCACTATGTACTACGTGTGTTTATGATTTACCATAGTACGCATAAATACAAGTTTTTTATTAACACCAAAGAAATATTCATACCTCATCAAATCTGTCAAAATATGCTCCTTCCTGCATGAAATGAGGAACAGGCCGCTGCCAGTTGAACTCGTATGGTTTCGCCATTTGACCTGCAGGACGGAAAACAAAACACAAGCATTCAGAGCGAGAGAATGAGTGTGCGAATCTGAGATCAGGCTCAGGGTTTTAATCATCTCAGTCCTGTATGGGAGGTCCATGGAAATCAGAAGGCCGAAATCCCAAACGTCCAAAACACAGGACATGCATTACATATTTACAATAATTCAGCATTACTAGTATCATTTCTTGTTGTAACAATCAACTCAATTGTCCAATAACACACTTTGGCTTTAAGTAGATTAAATAGTTTAAATGCAAATGATCCACAACACAAGAAAGATGACAAATAGGCCTATATACTGTAAAATATTCTTTCTTTTAGGTTAAAAACAAAGAGTATAAGAGTATGTTTTACTATTTCCGTCTTTCTTCAAAATTGCATGTTTAATAACTTTCAAAATTATCTGTGAAAGCAATTTTTGAGTGAAAACTGTTTCTACAAGATGTTTGAAGTTTTATACTCATCCTCAGATCTTTATGCCAATAAAATGCAGGATTTTATACTTTCATATGAGTTTCTGAGCTCAATACATGACTGAACGGCAAGAAAAATAAATACATCCAAGTACACTAATAATTCAAAATCACACTCACAAATACAGACTAGAGTCGCTTACGAAGACAAATGTCACCTGCAAGGCTGTTATCTAGACAAGAGCATGCATGTGGCGTTTGTGACGCTGTGGATTTATGATCGATAACTACAATATCATTCTCACCAAAGGTTACAAAAGGAGAGAAAAAAAGGCATATGTGAGGAATATTCATTGAAGTAGAAAGTGTGACTACTAGCCCCGGTTTCTCCCACAGTATGTGGAGTGGGAATATGACTTCCATTTAACCATTTGCTCTTTTTACATGAACCATACAGACTAACGCAATCAGATACAACAATAATTTCTCAAATATTTAATGCAATATCGATCAATTCAACTTCTACTTGTATTGTATTTATATGTATTGAGATGACAGATGCTTTCATCAGCAACTGAACTGCAGTTCTCCAAATATTTAAAATATACTGAATTATACGTCTTCTTCAGAACAATGACAAAAACAGCAAAGTGTCCCTGTTTGTGAAATTTGGATTAATTTATTAATCTGTTGTAGTTCGACCTCTTCATATTTGAGGAGAAAGTCGGACAACACCGAGTGACTGAATCAGTTTGTGATTGAAAGGCGGATGTTGATCTTTTTGAGTTGATTTAGTTTTAATAATCCGAATTACTATGAACACAAATAAGAAATCAAGCGGATATATCACTAATATTGCCTCATTGTCAAAGTTTACTTTATTTTATTTGGTATAAATTGAGTCTTTGTGTACTTACCCGCAGATCTGCTGCTCCAGTCAGATTGATTTTCCCTTCAAAGCCTGATGGGATGGAAGCGTTAAAATATTACAGGCGATTAAACAGCGACACCCGCAGGCCTCCGTCGGCATTACATCACGAAAACTTCGTGATATTAATAACGATTTTCTCAATTATATTCCTAAAATATCGCTGTTAACACTTTATAATAACCAAGTTTATAAAATAAAAATTAGCCATTATGTTCTGCACGGGCAAAACTTACTAAATGCTAAGTGCTAAATGCTAAACGCGTTAGGCTAACGTTAACTGTATTGTTTACATACTGTTTCACGCCGGTGACCTTCCTAATCATATCCAAAATTATTTTAAACCACACTTCTGGTCAATTTTTCACTTGTCCTCCATAACATTTACTGCATCAGAGACTTAAAATGTTAAATAGTATTTTAGCAAACATCCATCTGAGCTAAAGCTTAATGTTTTTATTTGTTTTGGCCTTTATAAGTGTTTCTTCTTCTTCTTCTTCTTTCTTTCTGAGGTCAAATGAACTCAAACTGAAGCTGTGGATAGTTATACTTATTTTTATGCTTACCTACTTTGCCATAGGCTAGCCTAACAAATGCATTTTCATCAATAATACCAATAATAATGTCTGGTGTGTTTTGATAGGAATATACTGAATTAAAAATAATAGAAACCTTACAAAGTCAATCTCAATAGAACATTTAAATAATTAAAATTAGAAGATAGAGATGTCATTAAAGTTTAATTTCCTTGATTTATTAAGTATTAATCTGTCAAGGGTTATATGCACCACAAATGACAGCATCTACTGTAAAATACATTTAAAGGCTCATATACTGTTAATTTCACACTGTGAATGTAAGGAGCAGATGATTAATATTGTTCAAAGCCCAAATTTCACAAGAACAATTTTATTAAAACCAATGCACAACACGAGCACAACTTACATTCAACAATATTTGTCTTCCAAAGATCTTGATATTTGTGATACTAATAACAGAAGTGGACCAAATCAAATGTCTTTAAATGTCAAATTGGGATCTTTAAAACAAATAAAAGTCGAAAATCATAAAGTGGCATTCAGTAGCATACATATTCTGACACGTCATATCTATCTAATTCTGTAGAAGTATAAATATCTTAAAAGTGCGCTTACGGTTTATACAAAAATGAGCTCTATTCATCAACACTTTTTACATTCCACATCTAACATAGATTCAACATTCAAAGGCACAGGACTTCACTTCAAAACGATCGAAAATAATCAAGTCAGAAAAGTAATTCAAGTAATCTTACATTGCAAAAAGATTTTGGTCGAAAAGGAAACAATGGCACAGAATCGTGTTGTAAAAATTCAATACAATACTTCTAGAAGTGAATATACAGGATTCATTTTACATGTGAACTAGTAATTACGGGGAAATTAAGAGCAAATGATCAACTCTCTGCAGCTGCTTCCCAATGATGCCACTGAAACGATCCAGAAAATTGTCAAATTAATTGAACCGACTAAACGGATATTATGCAAGGTTTCGACATTTGTGGTTTATGATGGTTATTCTGTCACATGCGTTGAAAAGAAAGTTCCAAGAAACTTATTTTGGCACTTTTCAGTAGTTGTCAAAGATCAGATATTGAGCATAAATATCAAAACCTTGCAAATATACAGAAAACCGACGTGAAACTTAATTTCATTTCTTAACGGGTGTAACTTTAATACATCACTAACCCAACCGGAGTAGACTAAAAAGATTAAAAAAGTAAAAATTGTTAAATTAAAACCTAGCAGTAGCAAGTAGAAATAACAGCTAATCAAAGTGCCGAATGAAATTACTAAGTGTAGACTTATGGCATAAAGTAGAAAATAATTAACAATCAAATTCCACTTGGCATAAAAATCCTTAAACGTATCCCACGTCCAAAACGGAACAAAATTAAGTTGTAAAAAGGAAATATTACATGCTTTCTGACTTATGTAGAAAGATTGCATAATGATGATAATACCTTGGGACTTCCAAAGTGCATATCCATTTAATTTTTTATTTTTTTTTGCCTTCATCTGCATTACTAATTTTATTTATAACTGAGGTGAATCTCACAAATATAAAAGTCCATGTCCGCCATAGGATAAACAATAAAAATTACAATAAATTTTTTTTACACATAGTGAATTAAAATAAATAAATAAATAAATAAATAAACAATTGTAAAATGTAAACTCATAATTCAGAGAAAAAAAGGCAGATTCATATATATATATGAATATATATATATATATTCTGTTTATATATTGCAATTTCAATAATTAATAATTAATTTAATTGCAATAAACTCATAATAAACAGAAACAAACAAAATCTGACAAACATATGTTCATGTCATATTTTTCCCAAAAACTGAAATAAGTTGCAGATTGCAAAAAAAAAAAAAAAAAAAAAAAAAATTAATACATTTTTAAGATCATCATGATTTTTTGCAGCATTTTAATGACAAATTGTCCTTACTGTAATGCAAATAATAATAAATAATATATATGTTATCATGATGCCTTTTAGTTTATTCTGATAAAACGCTGTATTACAGTAAAGAAAACTGCCATTCTGTCTGATCTTGAGGTGAAATGTGAGCTGGACCTGTTTTCATGAGATTCACTCAGTCATTAAAGTGACCGATTGATGCTATTTGGAAAAAAATCTGTCATAACAAAAGAAAGAATGAAACGAGTTTCATAAAACCTCCTAAATAGAAACAAAGAGGAATTGAAATGGTCCCTCAATACAGCAAATAAAACACTATATGCATTTTTTTTTTTTTTTTTTTTTTTTTACATGACCTAAAGTTGTCTGTTATGGGTTTGAAAATAAATAAAGCCAATATAAACACATCTTCACAAATTGATAATAGTTCATCACATTACAACACAAGCTATATTGCTGACATTTACAAATGTGTAGAAGCACAAACGGCCGGCTCACTGTATGCATGCATCCCTGAAACTGCTCCAGGTCAGTGTGGGACAGGGCTTGAGCACCTCCAGACCAGTCTGTTTCTAATGTACATCAGGACACCATCCAACCAAACCAACAGCAGCAAGAAGAAGATGAGTCAAAGAGTCATCATCCGTTTCAGTGCAAATAAACCAGGAACCCTTCACAAACTCTCACGCCTGGGAGAGTGAATCTCACAAAGCCTGTCAAGAAATCAACCCAAGAATCAAAAGATCCAAAGAAGATACAATAAAAAAACTATTTTAGGGGTGAAATAAAGTTAATTACAATTTAAAAATGTCATTTAAAAATAATTTAAAAATTATTCTGAGGTGAAATATGACACATGAAGCTTAAAATGAAACATAAATAAATAATGAATGTGGAAAAGTCTATAAAAAGCAAATTAACTGGTTAACTAAGCGTCAGAGGGAGGATGAAAAATTGTCCTGACAAAATTAATTTGATAAATGTAAATATAACTTGACAGTTTTTGGTGAAACAAAATATTTATTGGTTTATTTATTTATATATTTATATTATTTATTTATTTATTTGTTTGTTTGACTTTCCTATAATCCTAAAATCAATAGAAAGAAACTGGAATTTACATTTTGCTGAATAAAAAAATAAAAAGACAAATTTTAGAAGTAAAATATGGTTGATAACTATTTAAAAATGCTAATTTTTTACATATTCTTTATTTAAACAAAATATATTTTGGAGGTGAAATATGACCCAGATTGCAAAAAAGGGAATTGAAGTAATTAAAAAAGTAAAAACAAATAATAAATATAATATTTAAAAAAAATAATGTTGTGAGATGTCTTGTCTACACAAGAATTAATATTTTGATATAATGTTGATGTAAAATATGCCAAAAAAATAGTAATAATAATATTAATCACTACATTAATATTATAAGATGAATTCATAATACAAATGAAACATGAATTGGTCCACTGTTGGTGTAAAAAAATGATTTTTATTTGACTTTAAATAAATAAATTAATAAATTCCCTACTTTAGAAATGCCAACATCTTAGTGGCCCTAAAACAGAACAGATTTTATTCCCTAAGCAAACATACTTTCTGGGTGAAATAACCCCCAGATATTTGTTTTGGGTTGACTTAACCAGGGTGTTTTTGTGAGATTCATCCTTTAATGATGGCTACAGTCTCTCTGTGCAGGGTCATGACCTGCGTTCTCTTCCAGTAAAACACTGTTTACTTGTTATCATGAGAAGCACATTAACAGACATAATCCAGACGTAAATCTCGGTGTGTATGCAGTCAAGTAGAAAACAAAGACATAAAACAAACGCATAACTCCCAGTGCGACACAAAGCCTTGTTTCTGATGCGACGCAAACTCCCCATCGTCTGCCGGAGTCAACGCAAGCCTTAAAAATGTCCAGTTTGGAAATGAAGGAAAGCAGGAAGAGATCCTGAAGGTTTGTGACATCAGTCTTTCTTATCCTCCTCTGTGTCGTCTTCAGACTGAGCGCCTTTCTGCGTGAGTTTCTCCAGCGTGGAGGAGGACGAGGGAAGAGCCTCCTGATCTCCATCCTCAGTCTTTCTCTTGGTGCTTTCCTGCACAAACTCCTGGATCTCCAGCGGAAGCCGCCGGAATTTATCCTGGTATTCCTGATCCAGATCGTTCTGGAGCTATGAACACAGGACAGAATATTCAAGATACAGCAAAAATGAGCATAAGTGCATGTTACTGTATATTTAAAAAAAAAAACAAGCCAAAATCCTTATTTTTCGGCTGACATTGATACTTTTGTGTACCATGCAAACAAAACTCTCTACTGTACGTATGTCCAAAATGCAGCAAAAAGGCTTTATTTCAAACTCACAGCGGACAGATATCACTTTAATGTCAACATTCACACATTAATTAGACCTATTATATGTTTAGAAACTTTATCTGTCCAGTTTAACTAACAATAAATGAAAAAATGTAGAAAAGAGGATAAAAAAAAGCAAATAGAGTCTGAGAGAGGGTGGAATATCATCCTCACTGCTAGAAAATTAAATATAATAGATGTGAAAGGGTCTCAAAAATATAAATAAATTTAAAAATAATAAGAAATAATACATTTTAATTAAATAATAATTAAATAAATACATTTTAAATAAATTTGATGCAAAAAAACCTTAATTAACATTATGATAGGACTTTCATAGTAAAAAAAAAAAAAAAAAAAATTTATATTTATTATATTATATAATTTAGTAAATTAAAATGCCAAAAGTCTATGAAAAACAAATAAAAATCTGTTTAATAATAGTAATAATTGAATCAGAGAAAGAGGGAGGGTGGGAAATGGTCCCAATTATTTTTTTTATTTATTTATTTTTTTCATAAATTTAAATGTAATTTAATAATGAACATTTAATATGTCATAAATACAGTTAAATACATTTATCATAATTTTCCAAATAAATTTAATGCACAAACCCTCACTTATATTATTAAAGGACCTCAAGCAAAAAAAAACGTGAGTGAATAAATAATAAAAGCCGGAAATAATAGCCTGCTTTATTGCATGAATCAGAGAGAGGCTGGGAAAAAAATATTTGCTAAATAAAGGTATAAGTATCACACTTTAAAACAAATAAAATGATACATCAAAAATTGAATTTGACGCAAAAAACAAAGCAAAGGAAAAAAACTAGCCTAACACTATTAGAAGACTTCAAGGGAAAAACATGAGACGGAAAGAACAAAATCCTAAGAGCCCTGTAAACAAAATCATCATGAAGTGGTCGGGCAGCGTTTCTACTATCATCATAAAGTGTTAATGTGGTGTTGTTCTGTGTGTGAGTGTGTGTCTGACCGCAGGAGACCCTCAGAGTCGATGGCTAATGTGACACGGGACAGTATTGACAGATACAGATCAATCTCCACTAATGCTGCGGCCGAGCTCAGGAATCACAAATCAACATCAGGGCACTGATTTCACATCATCACTCATAAGACGCTGAATTTGGAGAGTTATATTCATAAAAACACAAAAGCATGTCCAGATCTGGGCTTATAGGAAGGGAGTTTTGTCTTTGTGAAGCTTCTGATGAGTGACAGCTCACAAGCCAATCAGTTTCACCTCTGCCTGTCAGATCTGTACTGCCATTGAAAAGTATGTTTTCTGTATTAGGATCCACTCTAAAAAGGTGGCAGATGATCGCAGTGAAATTCAGCAGGAGAACATTAGTATAGATTTAAATACACCTGACAGCTTATTAAATATTTAAAGAGTCAAGTGTTTAATTTTTGAAGGGTCAGCCCTTTAACAGGTCTTTCAATGATGACTGAATTGTCATTAAACCTATCATTTTCATTAACGTTAGAATAACTATAGTTATATTTCAGATGAACACTTACTGGACTGAAGCAGCTTTAATTTATTCTCCATCAATCTTTTTTTTTTTTTGTTTCTCAAATCTGATCATCAGGATCTTTTGAGGATCTTTTGTGTCCAGAAGCTTTACTTCCACAGATCTTCACAAGCCTCCAAAACATCTTCTGAGGAGCCTTTATTTCTTCATCTCTGAATCAGCATTGCATTATATATTTGAATCATTTCAGTCTTGTCTTACCAAGACATTATTATTAGAGATCTAGAGTGACAACTATGCTATTATAAAAATCTCATTGATCTACATTACAGCACAATTTTATATTTAAATATCAGCATGTGCACCAAATTGCTCAGTATCGAAGACTATACAAACCATAAAAGCTTTTATGATATTCAATAAAAACATATATGCAGGTTTAATAAACTGTTGACTTTTATTTCCTACCTTTACACACTCCCAGAAATAAAGATACAAATGCAGTCACTGGGGTGGTACTTTTTGTACCGATTAGGTTCAAATATGTACACTTTAAGTACTCATATGTACCTTTAAGGTACCAAAACGGACCTTTTAGGTACTAACATGCCCCTTTTAAGAAGGTCCCGCCCCAGTGACAGCTTTCGTACCTTAATCTCTGAGAGTGCAGGGTTAAAGTCACAAAGCCTGCTGATGAATGACAGCTGTGGTAATCGATAATGTCGGCTGTGAAACATGCATTGATCTACAATAGCTTGATGCAACAAACGCCAAAACTTCCTAGAAAGCATCAGCCCAGTCACAGTAACAGTGATGACAATCATCTGCTGTGTTCATTCAACTCCAGCTGAGGTGATATCAGTTATTGCGGTGAAACTCATACCTTGGGTTTCTCGTCTAATATCTGCTGCAGGATGCTCTTATGGGTTTCTACCAGCTTCTCGTGTCTTTTAGTCTGAGCGTCTTCCAGCTAGAGACAGAAGACACAAACAGTGAGAAGTGAAGGGTCATATCTGTTCTGTAGGTGCTGATGGAGATGGAGAAGCTGTTTTACCCTCTTGATGTGCTGCACCACCTCGTTCACATACGACCTGTTGATCTCCAGCTTCTCCCTGAAATCACACGGACATGCGAGGCCTTTAACACTCTTTTATTGCCATCTAGAGGACAGTTTTATACAGAACAATAAAAATCTCTTTATTCTGTTCCTTTAATTGCCTCCCAGAACATTAATAAAAAATAACCTGAAAATAACCATTTTTTCTCTCTCGAAAGAGGCTCACAGTTAATTAGAGGATGATTGTTTTATATTAATATATCCAATAATATAAAGTTTCTGTCATTTGTTAGTGTTTTTGAACTAACCATACACATATACAGAAAACTGATGGAATATATTACATGTATAGTATACATTTTGTGTAATGTGTCAGTGTTTTTGTAATATTACACAAAATATAGAGAAAATAATATAATATAATATTACTACATAATATAATATATAATACATTTGTATGTAAAAATGTACAGACAATAAGACAACAGATAATAATAAAACAATGACAGGTAAATTTAGAATAAAATAAAAATATATTACAAAATTTTACAATGTAAAATAATGCAAAAATACATTTAAATATGTTTATATAATGCATAAAAATAATAAATATATATGATTAATATATTCCCACTACGGAAAAACATGCATTACATCATATTATATATTATACATTATTTGGCACTCAATATAATATAATATAATATAATATAATATAATATAATATAAAGTGTGTTTTTGAAAGAGATGAAGTCTTACTCTTCTGTCAGGTGTTTCTCCTTTGATTTGGCTTCGTTGATTTTCTCTTGTCTCTTCTTGTCCATTTTCTTTTTCAGCTCTTTCTTTTCTCTGTAAACACAGGCAGGACAGCGAGGGTGACTCAACATGACCTTATGAATTATTGAAGAAGCTGGTGATATTCGTAACAGACTCACTTCTCGCACAGCTCCTTGATTTTCTTCATTTGGCTGCTCTGACTCTCCTCAGCGATGGCTGTCAGCTTCTCGATCACCTGCAGATCAACATCATCTCACTTTCACAACACTGTCTTTCTGACTCATTCATTAAAACAACGGGGAATCGTTTTTCTAAAGCTGGACATCAGAAATGCACAAGTGAAGACAAAGCACCACTTTCTGACCAGCTGACCGAACTATGAAGACATTAGAAAGACATTTTATGTTTAATATTCATCAGGTGAAAAACAAGACTGTATCTTACTAGCAGCATGATACATTGATACGCACACACACATATAGTACATGTAGTGTGTTACAGGGTCTCTCCATAGGAGTAATGGTGTTTCTACTGTACAGACTGTATGTGGTATTGTCCTACACTGACCCTACACCTAAACCTACTCCTTACAGGAAACACAACACACTTTTAGATTCTCTAAACACTTAATTTTGTATGTTTTATAAGCTTGTTTCCGCATGGAAACCTAAAAAATGTCCCCACAAGGTCAAAATTTAATGGCATTCCTATCTATGTGTGAACAATTGGTCCACATTGCGTGATAAATACCAGGTGCACATATATATATATATATATATATATATATATATATGTGTGTGTGTGTGTGTGTATGTGTGTGTAGAGAGAGAGAGACTTGATAATAATATTTAATATTCATATATATATATATAAATATGTATATATATATTTTTTTTATTGTTGAATAATAATAAAACAGAATATAAATAGTTGGATATTAATATATTGGTTTAGATTCTGTGTGTAGTGTGTTCCACATAATAATGATAATAATATGATTGATAATAAACACATATATAATAATATTAATAACATTAATCATACAAATAAAATATAATATTATAAATGTATACACGTGTGTTGTGTGTGGGGAAAACATTATACAATAAAAATAGATATGATATAAATAATAATAATCGATTTAATCTCAATTCTGTTCAATTCTATTCAACTTAACTCAGTTCAACTCAATATGTCCTTTATTGGCACAACAGTTTTTACATTGATTTTAGAATAGATATGTATTTAAAATAAATAAATACATGTATGTGTATATATAATAAAATAAATGC
This sequence comes from Enteromius paludinosus, assembly GCA_032361165.1. Lineage (NCBI taxonomy): Eukaryota > Metazoa > Chordata > Actinopteri > Cypriniformes > Cyprinidae > Enteromius > Enteromius paludinosus. The sequence goes on from JAUMHQ010000078.1 coordinate 422,583, forward strand.
AATCTATGCAATCTAGAATTCTATGAACAATTTAAAATTCAGTGTGTGTGTGTGTGTGTGTGTGTGCACAGACATTTGTGGTTTACGAGCACACAAATGTGTAGAAATATCGCTGTTAATCTATACAAGCTATGGTGACTTTCACCTTTAGCGCGGATGTATAGCCGAATTACACTGTAGCCTTATTCAGACGGGACTAG
>JAUMHQ010000078.1:442236-455068 GCA_032361165.1 Enteromius paludinosus
CTCCACATGTGTTCATTCATAGTTTTGATGCCTTCAGTGAGAATCTACCAGTGTAAATGCTCATGAAAATAAAGAAAACACATTGAATGAGAAGGTCCAAACTTTTGGCCCGTACTGTATATCTCTTGGGATTTTTATTGCTTTTTATATATATACTGCATAGTTGCATGTCACTATATTTACAGCAGGTTTTCTGTCTCTGCAGGATGTCAGTGGAGGATTTCTGCAGGAATTACTCAGATTTGGATATATGTTGTTCTGATCTGAATGTTCTTGCTGGATCGCATTTTACCTCCTGGAAAACTGAAGTGCACAGAGGCCAGTGGGTTTTGGGAACAACAGCAGGAGGCTGCCCAAAAGACATAGGTAATCATTCTTATTACATTTATTTTATTATGACTATGTATCAGACAAACATTAATTTTTTTCCTCCCTGAACAATGTATAAATACACTTTTGGTTCTAATATTGTCACATTAGTAAAGTAAAAATGAGTAAACATTATTTAAATGAAACCGTAACAATATAACTTCGAGAGAACACTAGAGAAGTTCAAAGAATGTTTCCCTGTTGCCTTGCATCTTAATTCTTTAAGATATATTTTGTAAGTTCTATTTAAAAGTACCTTTTTGAAGTTACTATGACCACAATAGCCTTTAGACTATCAGTTTCTCTCTTTCTTGCGTTTTAAAGACAATTTCTCAAGGAATCCTCAGTTCCGTGTGACTCTTAAGGAGACTGTTGAAGACCCAAAGGATAAAGGCTCTCCAAATCTCCTTGTGTCTCTCCTTCAGAAATCTCACAAGAGAAACAGGCACCTGGCAACCAATTTCCATATTGGCTTTAATATTTATGAGGTTTGTATTGAGCATTATGTTCTGAAAAAGACTCTCTACACCTAAATAAACATTTCATTGTGTTTTCTGTTACTCTTGCAGGTGCCAGCTCAAGTACGTATTCAACATATTCCTCAAACACATTTTTGAGGGTTTGTAGAGACAAAGTAATCAATTTGGTTCATTATTCTCCAGTTAAAGGACCATAGGGACAAATTCCCTGCCTCATTCTTCAGAAAGGCCCGTCTCGTTGGAAAAAATGAATCCTTCATCAATGCTCGGGAAATCATGGAGTTTTTCCGATTCAAAGCAGGAGAATACCTCATTGTTCCTTCAACTTACCAACCAAATGAAGCTGCGTCCTTCCTTCTGACAGTCTATTCAAAGTCAGAAGCCATCATTGAGTAAGAGTCAATGCAAGTTAGGCTGGGACGTGACGTCTCGCCACCACCTATATCAGCTTTAGTAGTAGTTTTTAGTAGTATCATTTAATGTAATATTATTGGACTACAGTATTTAATATTTTGATGTTGTGTCTCCAGAGACAGTTCTGGATATGGCATGACAAGAAAAAAGGTATAGCACAGCTTGGGCTATATACAAATGAAGCTTTGAAAGTGAATATATTTTTAAATGATTTGCTTTTTTCTCAGATGATTCCTCGGGATAATGATGAATCCTTCAAGCTCTTTCCACAATATGCTGATAAGGTACATGTGACTCTAACAGTTCTGGATTACGAGGGAATGTGACCCAGAAATACAAGCAAGTTGTTTAATATTTGATATATTATGTGTAAAACTAAATCATCATTGTCTGTTTATGTAAGTATGGAGAAGTGGACGCTGAGCGACTTCAAAGACTTCTGAATGAGAATCTTTGTGCAGGTGATGCTTCAAACTTCAAACCTGCAGAGAAAAGTCACAGTATATTATATGAGATTTAAATATGTCACCTACTACTGTTTTGCTTCCAGTGATCTGTGATTGTGTGTGTTCTTGGTCTGATCTTTCAGGACATTCACAGAAGACGGCAGGATTCAGTTTGGATTTGTGTAAGAGCTTGGTGGCTCTGATGGATGTATCCTCAAATAAGAAGGATCAGACAAGACTTTGTATTTAAGACACTTTTGCATGTTTTTAAGTTATAGTACACAAACTCAGCACACCTGAGAAATAAATAGATGCATAGGAAAATTCCAACGACGGTGCTGAATCCAAACTGTAAAAAATCAGACTAAATATAGATGTATTATTAGAAAAGCAATGTTTCCGTGCACTGACCTTCATCAGGCATGCCATTAGTGCGCAGGATTATTATTCTTTACAATTGAAATTATAGAACAAATCTAAAATCCCATTCATCACAAGTTCCGTGATGCTCTTTAACAACAAACACAGCTCAGTGTCACTGGAAGGCTGAGTGAATTTGAATGCCATCGTTTGTGGAAACGAGCGGTTTTTCTAAAGGTAACACGTTTCTACATTTATTTTATCATTGTTTATTTAATTTAATCAAAAGCACTTTGTAGATTTGCAATTGCTCTTTTGTCTGTTCATCAGGACGTTTTCTACGGCAAGGATGTTTCACGCACTGGAAGTCTGTCTCTGAATGAACTCCGAGATGCTCTTGTGCTTACAGGTGACATTTTTTCTAAAACATTTATATGTTTTCGGACGACTTTACATACAGAACAATACAATGGATATGCTCATGCTTTTTTGCTTTCAAGGTTTTGTATTGAGTGACAGTATGCTGAATCTCATGGCTCTACGATACGGCGACTCTAATGATGAAATTACACTGGAAAACTTTATTGTGCTCGTGCTGCGCCTGGATTGCATGGCCAGTGAGTCTAAAACATTAGCCTGTTGTGTACTATTACAGTCTGAAATATTGTGTTTATAAAAAATCTTAATAATAACTTGATCTACGATAGATATAAGTTAGAATTCAACTTAAATGATTCAATTTATGTTGGGTGAAGATAATTAAATGCATAACATTCAAACCAAACCTCTGTAGTGCATTATGTCTTAGTCATTGTCTAGTTTATTGATGTTTATTGATGCTGTTATTAATGAACACTAAATATAAAATCATGCTATTATCAACAGAAACATTTAAGAGAATCTCTGCTGGAGGGCCGAGCATGATGCTGGGAGAAAATGATGTAATGTTTGTAATGCAAATATTTCATTCAGCAGAATTAAGAGTAAGATTAATAAAAAGCATAGCTCATAACAGCTGTCTAACCAATGCTCTGTTGTTGTAGTGGATGCATCTCACCATGTACTCATGATCCAGATGAGACTGAGAAAAAGGATCCTGGACAGACCTCTGAGACCTCACGGATAACACACAGCAATAAAACAGACTGAAATGCAACTTTACCTTAATACTCAATACAATGCAGCCTTTTTGATTCATAGCTGGCTTGATTTTGTATGTGGAGATAAATTATGATAGAACGAATTTAGTGTTCAGTCAGTAACTTTCATTCAGATCACACTTATCTAGTTTGACTTTTCTTTTTTAGCTTAAATGGCACTTTTTAACGAAATGAACACACCCCACACTGTCTACAATTAGGAAAATATTTTTGCTGTATTGTGCTACTGCTATATATTGTATAACAACCAATAAATCAATACTCAGTACCTTTGTCGAACGATAAAGAACTTTGGACGTCAATTAATGAATGCTGCTACGGTAAAGAGTTATCTCATGAATAGTAATTAGATACCGTGACGTCCGCCTAATAGCGCTCACTGATTTGCTGAGTGTCATAGTGATGTAATAGCGGATGAACCAATCAGACTACGATGAACTTGACTTATTAATATTAATTAGAACCGTTTTCAACAAATCATAACAAAGAATATTAGTTGAATATAATTAACAATCATGGCCGTAATCGCAACATCCTCCGAGGTAATTATAAATGGATATAAGCGGTTGTCAGACGAGGCTCACTGAAGGCCTTTGTAAGTATTTCAAACTCCATGTTAATTATGTTAAATGTTTAAAAACACTATGATATTATTATGGTAGCCTACTTTTAGAAGTGTTTGTTGTTCGTTAATCATCAATGCTAAATTCTACAGTCTTGAAAAGTGCTTCGTCCGGCTTTGTAAATGATTGCATGTTTTGTTTTGTTGTATTAACAGACAGTAGCAGGCCTTCTCATCTCTGTGTACTCAGGGTGGGACATGACTGATAACAAAAGCATTTGCCTTGTTGTGTCAGCGTCGATCAAAAGTTCACAATGTTATTTGAGATCACTGAATCTGTGTCCAAACAGAAGTTTGGCTCTAACATTTGCATTATAACTGCCTTTTCTGTGTGCAAAACCAGTTATTCTTGCTTATTCTTGTTTGAATTGAAACACAAAACAACTCTAAAGCCAAACACGATTCGCAAACATGTACAGTTTAATCAGAAAGTCTTCTGTGATTTGTGTGTGGAGTTTAGTTTAGTTATCTGCACTTAGACAGCATGATACTTAAATGGAGAGGCTACTTCTGCTTATGGGTAGAAAATTACCTGTGATAATATTTTATGACACATCCTGTACTGCCATCTAGAGGTGTGTTCTCATTACTACACACTGGAAGTCAATCTGCCTTTTTAACTTTATACCATCAGTAAGTGAAATCATTTTCAACAACAAATATTTGTAAGTTATATTAATTAATATTTTTTTAAATATTGCGGGGTTTTTTCTGGCAAGTCACATTTACACAGTGCTTAGTCTTTTCTGTGTAACCACAAGCAGTTTATTTAGTGAGTTTATGCCCATATAACATAACAATGTTTAATGATTGCTACATGAAGGCAGCATAGTGATGTTGTTTTCTACTTTTTCATGATATGGTATACAATATCTAGGTAGTATAAAAGTGATATGATACAACATTAATAAATGCTTTTGCAACCTTTAGACACAACAGGTAACAGACCAGAAATATACAGGCTATATCTGGATTGACGGCATGAGTGAGATTTTTTGAGTCTTTGGGAAGCTCTAGGTCATTGTTGAGGGTCAGTAGTTCTTTACAGCATTCAGGTATCATTTGTACTGTAAAACCACTTTGAATGGAGCTTTCATGAAGCTGACCCTTTATGGTTAATGCAAAACAGTATTAATTAATCAATAAATTAATGTACAGCTGCATAAAGAAACATACAGTTCCTCTCTTACGCAGTTTAATTGATCATTTACTCCGATCCACTGCAATTTCTGGCTAAGTACAAGAGCAGCCGCCAGCCATTAAACCCAAAAACATTCACTAATAGTCAAGCCTGTCTTCACTGAATAATTAAGTCCTGGTTGGATAGTTTGTATTACTGCTGTACATACAAGCGGTGTAAAGAAAAGCGTTAACAGTCATACATTCCATTGTAAATTGTATATACGTTTTAAAGGCGTAACATACCAGAGGTTAATAGTTGCATAGCCTGAAATGTGTTTTATGGTTTCCTAAGTGGTTTGAGATAGTGTTGCAAACATCGCCATAATAGTTCATAATTGTATATAGTTCTGCCTGATACAGTTAAATCACAATAAAAGTACAAATATCCCATGATATTGTTCTCCCACACATGAGGAGTGTTCTTACGTTAATGTAAACCGTACATCTCATGGGCCAATGGAATCCACTACATGAGAGAAGCAAAGTAACATTCTTGCACAGATGATCTGACCGATGTAACTTCAAGTGCAACATTTAAGAAGGTCCATAAAGGTGAAAATGGTCATACTTGTAGAAAAAAAGACCAGGTTTTTGCTCTGTGGCCATTGTTCTTTATAGCTGTCATGAATATGTGAACATCAGCCCGTTTTTGCCGTCTTGATCAAAATTATTACTTGTACCAAGATCTCCAATGCTTATTGCTATTAATATGCATTACTGAAGTTATTTCTCAGTTGCTCCATCCATCGTAGTAAGCGTACAGTGTTGAGGGCCAGTAAATGATTCCTGAGTAACAGGATGCATCCGGTACTGAGATTTTTCCTGCATTATCGGAAAGCCTCTTGAGTCTTTTGAACTTCAAGCTGTAGACAGAGGTCCTTCATAAAGATGTCTCCACACATGAGCCGTTCCTATGGAAGGAGCGATGATTGGGGCAACTCTCACTGCAATGTACGATGAGCACCGGGAAATACAGCGCATCCTGGTAGGGCGGTGGGTCTTCCTCGTCAACATTGAGCCTACCGGACAGGCATCTTGTGTTCTCGCTTGGGCTCTCAGGTTCGTCCAGACTGCCGCTCCCGCTTCTCCAGAAACAACTGCGACGGGAACCATACAGCCTTCCCAAGGAGAAGCGACTCCCGCTGAAGGGGATCCGTGGACTGCCGTTGCAGATGCTGAGGGCGCTGCGGGAAAACACGGAGGAGCTGCTGATGGCACGATGGCAGCGCTCACAGTTCTGTCGGACACCTCCCGAACGTTGGGCCAGGTCCATCAGACCCGCTTCGGAGTAGCTGGGCACAAGCTGCTGGTTGGAGCGAATGTGCCACTCCAATTCGGTGCTATCAATAGTGTTGACCCTTGGGATGCGTCTACAGTAAGGTCTTTCATCGCAGGGCGTCACAGGTATGTAGTCGGCACCAAAGAGCTTTTCCACACGGTAATGGACGTAGGCCGTGCGGTACTCGGTCAGCACCCGTAAGGGCCAGGATAAGGTAAGGAAGGCCGCTGTCCAGAAGACATAGTTGGAGACGTACCAAGGATGGTGGTCGGGATTGGAGAACGCAATCATGTACTCTTTAAAATCTACGTTTTTCAGGTGCATCCCCTCCCGAGCCTCCATATAATCATCTAGTCCTTCGTTGTCGGTGAAGAACCTTGCCCGTTGGGTCAAATAAGAGTTTTCGGACTCCACGTTGGCGAAGCTAAAGCACTTAGTGAACCTCAGTTTGGTGATGGCTGACTTTTCCAGACCAGCAAGCTGCTTGGACACGTCCTTAACTTCACAGTGGCCGTAGTCAAACTCTGCCTCGGCTACATGCGTGTTCACCCTCTCGTGATACACCTGCGTGGTGGTGTATGCGTCTCCGTTGCGGTACCTTGTGACTTGCCGTGTCCGCCGCACATAGTGGTAGCTGATAGCCTTCCACCAGATGCAAGGCTTGGCCTGCTGCATCCTCTGGACTCTTTCATAGATCCCCTCCACGTGCACTTTATACTGAAGCTCATTTCTGGCATGGCAGTGCCAGCACTCCACCAGGTAAACGACATAAAGCATGATGAGGAAGGCCAGGGGGATGTAGATGTAGCCGTCGGAGCAGGGACTGTCATGATACATCATGGACTTCCCTTTGTAGGCACTGTCAAAGGTCAACCGGGTGACCTTGGTGACGTGGCACCACACCATGGCTCCCATGCAGCCGTACATGAGCATGGACAGCAGCAGGCATTTCCAGAACACCTCTCTGCACATGGACTTGCTCAGTGACTGCTTCACAGGCCTCTGCTGCTCGTCAACCACAAAAGAGAATAAAGAGAATGCAGATGAGTTTAAAAGGACATGGAAACAGAGTACAGTGAATTATGCAAATGCAGTGTCAGGCATGTTGTTGTTTGAAATCAAGATGATGAATTTGCATAAATGCATCTACTGGTTTATATTCATGCATTATCATCAAAGAGCACCACATAGAGCTTTTTGTGATTGGCCAAAATGTATCTACATGTTTCATTGTGTAGAGATGGATGAGATACCTCCTTTTTTGCTATTTCATTGAATCTTGAGCTTTCTTTTTTTAATCTTTTATTTGCGTTTCAGACCTTCATTTTTTAGATTAACATTGAGCTTATTTTGAACTATAAATGTAATTGTGTGCCACTGTACATTTGATGTTCCTCTCATTGGATCTTGGACTCTATTAGGCCTCCCTATTTTTTATGTAAATTAGTTTAGTGTTAGAATTCCATTTTATGTTTTGTAATTAAACATTTTGAACAATACAAGAAACTGAAAATGTTAATTATCCATACGCAATGCTTCTTGTAGATTGTGAACCTGACACAATATTTTTGAAAAAAAACCCAAAGCTGCTCTCCCAGCATAGTTTTAACTGATTCTAAAGGCTTGTGCTTTGCACAATTTAAGAGCAGCATACTGTACCAACTAGCAAACCATCCTAGGCTGGTTTGGTCTGCAGTACTACAGCAACAGTAATCTGCCGAATAAGCATGACCACATTTTGGCCTAGCCAGTATATTGTTTCATCACTATAATGGTTGATTATGTAATCAATCAGCATTTTCAAAGTCTGACATGACATTAAGTGTCATGCTGGTGGTCATGTTATGCAGTATCGTGGATGTTTACCTCTGTTGCTTACAATAACGAAGGCTTGTCGAGCCAATCACGCCGTGCTGTGCACATAAACGCGCACGCTTCCATGTTATGAACATCGATGCCCATGTTTACATTTCTGGTTTCGTTTGCCACGCGCTATTCATGCATCGTCATGACTGCAAAATGAAAACAGCATGAGTTATTGAGTACCTCCTCTCTAGTGCCGTCTGGGTCGTCCTCGAACACAGTGGTGGTGCTGCTCTCACTGGCTGTCGCAGCGGATGCTGGAGGGGACATGGCTGGAACAATGACGGGGTGTGGACCACCTCAAACTCTCCCCAGACCTTTCAGCATCCAGTAATTACAAACGCACACCAATGCAACCAGCGCTTTCAAATCGGTCTGTCCATCCCGTCATGCATTTTGAAATTGAATTTCATCCCTCAATCCTGTCTGTAACAACACCCGCGAGTTGATTAGGCTATTTGTGCAACGTATGCGCGCATACGTATCTTTTGAATGACTGTTAATGATCGGTTTTATGCTTGAATGATCGTATTACAATCATATCAAACGCATGCATTGAGAATCTGACTGATGCGGATGCACAGAGGGTCTGATTAGCCGCCATACCTCCTGTACGATAACGCGAACGTGAGACGCGTCTCTGACGCCATTAAAGAAAGAATGTGGTTTATGCCGCTCAAACTGGGTCCTTTGGCGAGGATTTGCAATTCCAAATTGGGAATGTTAAGAGCTGGATATTGCCGTTCCCGCAGGGAGAGGTTGAGGGGTGGGGAGGATGATGGTGGTGGTGCTCGGTGAAGCTCCTGACAGCAGATGTCGACAACCCAGCGCATTCACATGCTTCTGGAGAAATACACACATGCAATCAATGAAATTAAATGGCAATATCTGGAGAAAAATTCATAGTTATTTTACATCAAAAAAGTTGCATAATGTTTTGCACTTTCACCCAATTTTTGAAGTTCTGACACATTATCGTGAACAGCTAAACGGATAGAAGCAATTGTTTTTGGTTGCATGTGTTGTTTTTAACTAGTTCTAATGTCTCCGACGTGTTTGTGTTGTATTTTCTGTTCAGTAAAACTATTGAAGCTTAATTTATTAGCCACTGCTAACTGTTGCATGCTTCACATAGCTCGTAATTTTCCATGATTGCTATCGTTTTGTTTTTTATCATGGTTTGCTTAACTGCTAAAATGTATGCAACTTGAATGCAATGTAAGGTGTCTGAACCTTTTCTGGTTCAGCACCATGCACAGCGACAGACTTAAAGAAGCAGAACACTGAAACAGACACAAATAATTAAAAAAAAGCTTTTTAACCAGGATGTTTTGCGTCATTTATTGACTTCCGTAGTTGGAAAAAAAGCCAATGGCGACCCAAAACAAAATATCTTCCTTTGTGTTCGGTAGAGCAAAGAAATTAATACACATTTGGAGCTACTCGAGGGCGAGTACATGATGACAGAATTTTCATTTTTGGGTGAACTATCCCTTTAAATGTAATTAAACGACAGTATTTCCATCACTTTTTACTTTGAGTACAATTTTTTTTTTTTTTCAGTTTACAGTTAGGGCAACGTTTCCCAGTCACCTTAAAGACAAACTATCTCAATTTACCTGAATTCTCTTTAAATTGTACAAATATATACATACCATGCATATATGCATACCATGTGCATATAAATTAAGTCTAGGGGTCTTAAAAGTTGAAGTGCAGGCACTGTGAATTGTTACTGAAAAAAGAAAAAAAATTACCAGCTATTATTTCTTACAGCTGAAAGTAATTCAACAGCTCTGTATAATATGCCAAATGTCCACCAGAGAACGCTGTAGTCTTTCTCTTTTTTTTCAGTTTCTACATCCTGCTCATAAATCACCTTCATATTGTAATACCTATGTCATGCCCATGTCATTATACACATTTGTGTCCTCATAAACCACATAAACCTACAAAGACACACACACAAATATTACAGTTTACCAATATGTATGTTGCTTATTGTTAGACTTGGCAAAATTTGACATTTGCTTTGACATCAAATTAATTTTACTTCCACGGAGAACATAATTTTGACATGAAAGGAATTCTTAGCATAATATATGCATATCACATTTTTCAGGCATCCCTTAATCACAGACAGATACATATGATGGATACTTTCTAAATGTGTTATGACAAACATAATGCGGTTTGTCAGATGACACATCTAACCCCTTTCTGATATCCTCAGGTGTCGTGTTTGTCATACAGTAGTTGTTTAGAGTATCTAAAGACTGAAACAGCATGCAAGAAGCAGAAACAGGCCAAACAAACAGTTACAGGGAGTTTTTGTTTAACACTGGTTAACATGAAAGTCTCATCTGATGTTCTGTGGCTTCTGAATCTCTGCGTCAGTGTGATGGAATGAACACAGTTTGTTAAATTCTGAGGAAATCTGCAGAAAAGAGCCTGAGCCAATGTGAGAATCAAAGCAGCTTGATTTACTGAAGGATCTTGATGATTAAACCAAATTATTTTCTTCACTTGAGCGATCATACATACAGATTAATGAGACTAAGTGGTTCTGTGTGTTTGTCATTTATTGAAGCTACAGTTAAAAGCTAAAGTTGCCAGTGATTTAGTTACAATTGGAACATGTATCAAATAAACCTGCTAAACCTTGATATGAAGTGTAATTTTTCAAAATTACTTCAGTTAACACATTTTTTTTTTATGTGTGGGGCCAAAAATGCTGTGTTTTTGAGAATCTGACAGAATACTAGTGAATGCCTTTTCTGTGACTGTATAAATATCCATAGCAATTACATGTAGTATTTCGTATGGAAGATACTGCTGGACACATCTGACCTTTGCAAAGTCCAGATTTTCTCACAGAAGTGAGCAGGATTACCAGCCGCCTCACACTTTAGACCTTTAATTAGCTCTCTGACATGGTTTCTGACTGCTTGTTTGCTGGGCTAGACGCTGTATTTTTGGCTCAACACCATAAAGTTGATGCAGGGAAATTATTATTTTTTACCTGGGAGTGTTTTCTTCAACTGGATCAGATCAGTGTCTGCAAGACGAGTTAAAGGAATAGTTCACCCAGAAATTTGCAGTGTGCTCCCCTCAGGCAAAGATGGGAACAGGTTAAGAAAAATGTAGCATTTCATGACCTGCTCACCAATGGATGCTCTGAACTGAATGGGTGCCGTCAGAATGAGAGTCCAAACAGCTGATAAAAACATCACAATAATCCACACCACTCCAGTCCATCAGTTAATGTCTTGCAAAGTGAAACAAATCCATCATTAAAATGTTTCAATTTTAAACCATTGTTTCTGGCTACATTATGAGTCCATATTCTATAATAGCACCCACTCCAGTTAAAAATGTAATTCCCCCGTTCTTTCTCACAACAGAATCCACCCACACACACATAAGTGTTTACAGTTATAAACGCTTCTTAATTTGTGCATGTTTCTCTCCTGATTGAGACAGGATGGCTTTTTCACTGGAGAATGCAGAATTGCAGATTCTGGCCCAGAGCGATAGTTTGAAGTTAAAAACAGCTTAATGATGGATTTGTTTCTTACAAACAGTTTTTCACTTCAGGTGTTACCTGATGGACTGGAGTGCTGCGGATTATTGTGATGTTTTTAATCAGCTGTTTGGACTCTCGTTCTGACGGCACCCATTCACTGCAGAGCAATGCAAATCTGGAAACTACATTTTGGATGACCTGGGCTAAGTAAGTTTTTAGCAAATTTTCATTTTTGGAGGAACTAATCATTTAGGTTAAGTATGTTAAGAGAAATCACTGGTTCAAAACAAGTTCAGCTGTATGGACAGGATGTGTGGCATGTTGTCAATAACCACAGAAAATGATTTCATCTCATCTCTCAGTTTGTAAAAACAGTACAGTTTAAAAGCAGTATTTTTATAGCGCCAATAAACTGTAAAATCTTAATCATAATGAATGTAGTTGTCACTGGGTAAACTAAAATGCTAATAATTTTTTTGCACAGACACTGTTACAGTATTAGTAATTCATTTATTCCAGTGCACTGCCTCATTTTAAAGACCATACCAGCTAACACTAATATGTTCTTACAGTGTTTTGCTAATGTTCCCATTCAGCTATGAAAACGTTGTTCAAAACGTACAGTTCTCTTGGTTATGTGAACATTAAACACAGCGTTAAAGTGTCGCTATTATGGATTTTAAAAAAATGATCTTTCATGCAGTGTGTAAGAACTGCAAGCTAAATCCAACTTTTTGCCCAAATGTGACCCATATCGTGACACTTCGATTGGTGCTCCTAAAATTGGATACAAATCCGATGTTCTGCAATGTGACTACAGTCTGAATGGCCATGTCGCATTTCATGATTTTTAGAGTCTCTCAAAAGAAAGCGTTGACTCTGAGTCATTGCAACGAGTTGTTTTTAAGAGTCCCAAGCGGTCTCATGTTGATGTCAGCATGAAATGTTGCCTGCCCACAAAATGGTTTTCACATTGGTCTGAATGAAAACGCAAATTCATTCTTCGCCACTAGGTGTCGCATTTGGAGCGTTTAAAGCTCACAAACACTGCTTTGAAGGTGCCATAGAATGGAAAACTGAATTTAGCTTGGCATGGTTGAATAATAACAGTTCAGTACATGGACATAACATA
>JAUMHQ010000078.1:456759-467987 GCA_032361165.1 Enteromius paludinosus
TTTATCGGACACCGAAGGTCGCATCGAGACGAACGAGGTGTCGAGGCGACCGGTTTTACGGTGCGGACGTGTCGGTATAAGTTAGGTCAAAAAACCCGAAAAAATACAATAGTAATAACCGCGTTCCGAAAATCGTTTTTTGGGGTTTTTCCGGCCACAGTAGGTCACATCGGCACAATCCATATGCCGAATCGTGCGGCTCGGAGATCTGTACGAGCTAGTGCCGGTTGCGTGGTTTAGCCGCCTTCGGCTCTTGGCGCCCGATAAACCTGTTTCAGAGCGATTGTAATATGGGTGGCTTTCACCACCCATAATAATACACTATTCATTGTTAGTTCATGTTAGCTAAGGTGCATCAAATAATATTAACAGGTGCAACTGACTTTACACACTTCACCTTTAAAGCAAACATTCTCAGAAATGCTGTCCATCTCCCCACAGACCAGAGACTCGGTCAGGTCACGTATACAGCTGCTGGTTTTTCTGAGCAAAGCTCCACCAGGGCAAAAAATTGGGCCGGTGAGAGCCGAACGTGAAGCTGCAAATGGACAGCGAGCGTGAAGAAGCGGGAAGCCAGTGAAGTGCTTCAGCAGAAGCTGAAGTGGAACGGGATGTGTTGTGCTGCCCGTACAGATAAAACAGAGCACACAAACCCCAATCACTGCTAATAGTCCCACTCTTCTGTTTGGTAAGCGCACAGGATTTGCATTAGGCTGAGAGCGCTGTGAAGCCTCTGTCCATGTGAGCTGAGCGCCATATGGGCTTTCTAGCCTTTGGCCCAAGCGCTGCGTATGTTCTAGCAGCCAAAAGCTCCACATACTGTAGGAAACGACAGCATCCCTCAGCAGCAGAGCTGAGCAAATCTCCCCGGCGTGTTTGGCCACGATATGAGCAGGACAGAGAAGCAGGGACAGGGAGGTAAAACAGGTAGTGACTACTTTCCAACAAAGCTAGCAAACTATTGAAACAATAATCAAATACTAAAATACAATATGAATACATATTAAAATATGCTTCAAATACTATAACATATGGATTATTTTAAAATGTAATTTATTTCAATAATTCAAAACGACAACATTAATTTGAAATTGAATGCATCCTTCCTGAATAAGAGTAATTTAATTAAAATAATTTGGTCAGGGTTAGTAATAAATCCTGTTTAAAAATGACTGAACTCCCAGATGTCAAAACTTGTGCAGTCTTTAATTGTTAAAAACAACCAGTAAACACAGCTTGGGGTTGTTTAGAAGCCTCTTTCACCTCTCTACTGAAAAACCTTCAGATCACTGGTAATCTTTAGCTTTCACATCGCCACTGCTGTTAATATTTTCAAATTGAAATTTACATGCCACTCAAGAACATTCTACGACTGATCTCTGAACCGAGCGTAAGCAGAGTTGGACGTACTGTATTCTTTATTACGATTGTCCTTCAGTTGATCTTCATCTTCAGTCTTCACACCAAAGGCATAACAATTCTTGCCAAAATGGCCTGATACTTCAAAGAATCCATGATGTCCTTCATACGGTCATGATCTCCACTTCCTGCAGCAGTATAACCCCCCATAACAAGACAGATGCTGCGTCCGAAATCGCATACTGCTTAAGTAGTTACTACATTTAAAACTGAACGTACTACCCGACCGTTAAAACAGTTCGTTCTATATAGTATGAATGGATCTTGGACGCACTACACCCGCCGTATTGATGCTGTCACGTGTCACGCGTCGTCACAACAGCACGACAATTTAAACTTTCAATAAGTCATCCGTTTATTTAGATTGTGTTAAACAAGTGTCATTTAATCACAATAAACAATGTTTTTTTTTCCTGAGGTGCTTACACTTAAAATGTGCTGCTTCTCCACTTTCCGCCATTTTTTTTATATGACGCCTCCTCTCCCGGAGCCTCATGGGATAGGAGAGTGTCCATGGTATGCCTACTATATAATTCGGGCGATAGCAGTAGGTCATCCAGGTATTTCTCGCTTACTGGGTTTCGAATGCTATGAATTCGGACATCGTACTCGCCTCGCATGCCGTTTTTCACGTTCTATGTAGTAGGGAAGTAAGCGATTTTGGACGCAGCAAGAATCTCCTCCATGTTTGACCACGAAGATGGTGTCTTTCTGCTCATTAGTTTTGCCTATTTTGGACAAGATATCCCACTGATTCATGGGTCTAAAACATTCTGGTCGTGTCACATCACTTCATAAAACATTCTTCCAGAACTCCTTCATCCAAATGAATTTTAGCATGTTCAAGACGGCCTTTTATCTTGCCACTTGAAAGAGGCCATACTTGCCTTGTGTTCTTCTTATACTCTACATTGAAATGTTTTCTCTCTTTTCATTGGGTCAAGTCTTTGGCAGTGCATTGCCAACCCAGGCTCATTGGAAATACGTGCCTCTACATACACTTCTGCAACCCCGTAATTAGGTACCTTACTGCACGTTTGCCGCAGTTTTAAAGTGAAATGTCCAGAGAGTGGTGCTCAACCATTAATGTTGGTACAGATACGTATTGCAGTGTTTTTATAATGCAGCTCAAGGTGCGTTTTGTGGCCGTTCAGAATTCAAATATCCAGCGACTGTCGCTAAAGATTAATGCTCTATCATGTTGTAAATATCCCTGACACTAAACCCAAACCCAAACTTACCTGAGAGTGTTAACATATGCCAAAGTAATTTAAAAACCTAATTGCTGCTGCAGCCATGCTGTTTTAACTTCCTTACGCTGATTTGAGCAGCTTTCTTTAACATCTCAAGCTAATTCTGTTTTCTAATACCGTTTTCTAAGACACTTTTCTAGTTCCTAAAAACAGCAGTGTGGTATAGGGGCTGACTAATTATGACATAGCTGTATTATTAATCTTATAACTAGATAGATGGATGACAGCTTCTCATATATAATGATTGTAGAGTTTAACTTGAGCTTTGTTTATTCAGGCATTGCAGGAAATACTCTCTGTGTTGTAAAAACAGGCTTTGATTAATTATTGGTTTGTTGTTGAATTAAATAATGACACAATGTTCATTTTTGGAGGAACTGTCCCTTAAGTGTAAATATTTGCATACTGTTAATTATTTTACTAGAATAGAGAGCCCGAGCTAAAGACACAAAAACAACTCCATGGGGTCTCTAAGTAGGCCTAAGTGTGTTTTTGTTATCAGTTTAACTACTTTGAAAGGAGCAGCTTCCCATCACAGCGGAGGAAGATGAGTTTAAGGTGAGCTCCTTCACATAGCCGCTGGTTGTCATCTTCACTGCGCGTGCCATTAATGTTAATCTGGTTCCTCCGGCAGCCGGTCACATCACCTCATTTATTGGAGAAAATATCCCGCTGTTTTTCCTTTTTTTTAATAATAATAACTCATGGCCCGTAAACCACACACACGCTGTCCTTGAGGCGTGATTCCTGCGGGCTAATGAAACACTGCCTCACTTAGTCTAACTCCTGATGGAAGTGGAAAGGCTTTGCTCAAATCAAACGTTTATGTAATGATAATCAGGATTAAAGCCGAGCTATGATAAAAGGAAGTGAACTAGGTGGGGATCCACTTCAACACATTTTAATAGGTGTTCCATTTGGCAGGATATTCTTTTTCATCCTCTTTTCAGTCTTTTTCTAGCTTCGCTGTAGTTCATCGGTGCTGTCAGACTTTAGGCTGTGAGAGACGAACTCCCCATCGAGTCTGAAAAACGCCTCTGCTTCAAACACTCGGGCCTGACCCTGGGCAAACTCAAGAGGTTAGGATGCTTTCTTTAAGGCGATTGACATGCAAACTGCAAAAACGTCCAACTACTGCAGGCCTATATGTTTTGCAGTTCACAAATGCTACAAGGATTTATTCGAACTACATAAAAAAAAGGCATATGTTTTTAATCTCAAGTTTTTAATTTTAAGTGAATGTAACATACGTTACAAGACAGAACATATAAAACACCTCTAAAATGAGAAAGAGCTTTGTGGTTCACTGTACAAATAGATTTGACAAGAAATTGAAGGTATATTTTTAGGAAAAGCTGAAGAAAAGAAAAGCAAATGCAATAGACTTCAGGCAGGGAAACACATTTTTATCATTTTATGACCATCTTATATTCTGCAGAACTAAATGTTTTTAATAAATACTGATAAAAACCATGTGACCCAGGACAACAAATTCAGTGTTAAATTGCACTATTAATTACAAAGAAAAGGCAAGTAAGACACCAAGAAATTGCCTATTGCTACAAACATACCCCAGAGACTGAAGACTGGTTTTGTGCAATGTTTTTTCGGCTGGAAAAAATGACGTTGATGTGATTACTCAGATTTTGATCAACCTATTTTATATTAACAAAATGTGTGCAAGGGCAAATTTACTTTACATTATTCCACATTGTCAGAATCAGGCACATGGAAATGACCGGAGACCTGAACCCCTTCTGCATATCAGTATCCCAGGATCTTTAGTAAGTTGTAAGGAACATCAAGACCAACAATCTTTAGTTTAAACTGATCGTCGCTCGTTTTACTCGCACCTTTGCAGCTTCCCTGTGAAATCCAGTGACGTCAGTGCATACGCTCTATAGTGATGGAAGAAACTTTTGAAACTTTGAATCCGTTGCGTTGCAAAGTGATTCGACGCTGATTCGAAGCTCATGAAATGCCACTCGCTGGTGACGCCCGCTGGTCAAAATCAAGTAAATGCAGCTCAAAATCAGTTCAGACATGAATAAAACATTTTGCAAACCAATTTCAAATGTTTTGCGTTACTAAAAGTATAAAACTGCTACTGAGCCGTTAACCTCTGAAACGCAGCGAAGCTTCGCTTAATGAACTGTTAATGAGTGTTTCAGACTTTACTAATGAACAAACACATCTAAAAGCTTATTGCATCAAGTCACACTGCATTTAGGTTTTCTTCAAAATTCCTTTTTTTCACACAGGGCATTATTACAGTAGGTTTATGTAATATATGGCGCAATTGCTTTTTCATGAGTGTGCCTCTAGTTGCTCGTCTTCTGAGACGCTCTAAAGAATAAAAAGTGTGTTTGCAACAACACAAGTGTAATATAAACCTTCTTTTCTCTTTTCCAGAAAGGACAGACTGCTTCTTTAAGAGTGAGATCAAACAAAACATTGGAAGAACATCATAAAGTTTGAAGTGGAGTATTGTAGTTTTCCCTGGAGAACATCATGTGAGAATCTCAGCCTTCATCTAGAGGCCAGTACTTCTGTTTTTTTCTGGGTATAAACACTTATAAATCAGGTCAAAGCGGAGTTTGACTCCAGCAACAATTAAGGCAGCAGTATATGGAAACGCAGCACACAAGAGCTGTGATTAAAAGCCTGAGGAGCCGAGAGAAAGCGATTACTCCTCTCTGAACTTGCTTACTTCTGAGATTGCACTTAAGAGTGAGTCATGTTGTTGGATTATTCATATTACAGCTGTTCTATTTCTCATTCAAAGAAAGACATATTCCTAGGTATGTTCAGCTCAATGTCTAAGAAGCACCTGTCACATAATACAGACAATCATTGCCACTTTCTCTCAGTTTGGATGAAGGAACAGGAGACACATCTATAATGATGGGAACTGGGGGCCAGAGGGTTTTTGTAAGCAGAAATAAGAAGCTCTGTACGAGTCTTTTATGCTCATCACGGATGCACTTATTTGATTAGAAATGGAGTAAAAACAGTAATATTGTGAAATATTTAGAATAACTGCTTTCTATGTAAGAAAGTATTATTTATTTCTGTGATCGAATTTCCAGCATCATCACTCCAGTCTTGAGTGTCACATGATCCTGCAGAAATCATTGTAATATGCCCATAAACATTTCTGATTATAATTAAAAGTGTGTTTTTATTTGTATTTGTATCAATTGCATGTGTCCTTCCTGAATCAAAGTAAAAGAGCAGCCGTGTGACTCCTAAAAGTAATATATTCCATATTTTTTTTATAGACCGAATATATAGAAACACAGGAAATAATTGACTTTGAAACCATTTTCACTCGTAAATTGGTATTACAAATGATGTTTAATGAAGAAACATCAAGTAGCACATAGATTGAAATGTAAAAATTCTAAGTATTCATAAAGTATTTAAATAGTATTCTAAGTCTTGGATTTAATATTTCTTTATAAGACATAATTCTAATAATTTTTATTTTATTAAATGTTTTAATAAAATTACAGTGCACATTCCCTTGTACATTGGTTTACAATTTTAGATCCTTATATTTATAGATAAAGTCTGGAATATTTAGTAATTAACTGGCATGTTAAGTTTTGGAAGTAAAAAAATTAAAATGTAATTTTAATTGTAACAATTTGTAACTGCAGAAGAGGTGTCTGAAAATACTAAAAAATAAACATAAGCTTAATAAGATTATTGGAGTATGTTTGACAAGAAAATACTATTTCAACAGTTTCTTGGTGTCTTACTTGTCTTGTCTTTGTAATTAATAGCGTGAGTGAAACTTTTGTGTAAATACACACCTTCCCCATGCATCTTTAAATCTGGCTATTAACTTAAAAGTTATTCAACCACGTATGTGCATACAGTAATATATAAGAGTTTATGAATGCACATAAGTACGCTTAAATCTTTAAATGGTGCTGTCAAGCCAAGGATGGAGGATGTGTGCGTGTCCATAAGCCGTCGCTCACATGCACTCACTCAGGTACATTTCCAGAATCCTAATGCTTGAATGACCTGAAAATGAAGATGTATTCTGGATGCAATCTCTCTCTGGCTGATGTCGTTTGCGTGCGCCGTCACTCATGCATGCAGATCAGCGGTAACCCGCGCTGGAGCTGGAGCACAGCGCTTTATTAGATTGCTCAGCACAGGGAAAGTGAAATGTGGGCTAATTGCAAAAGAACAAGACTAATCTCAACTTTATATAGGCCACAGCGGGGGGCACGGTTTGATCTCACAGCTACCTGACTTCACTGACAATAGCAGGAGCAGTCGAGCGTCTCCAGAGACTAGTCTCTTATTGGCTTTAAACGCTTTGCTTCTGTTTTTTTTTTTTTTTTTTGGTCATCATTGACAGGCTTCTTTAAAAGTACAGTATGTTTTATTAAAAGAGTAGTTCAACCAGAACATTTGCTGCAAACGTGCTCAGCCTCAGGCCACCCGAGATGTACAGCAGTTGAGTTTGTTCCTTCATCAGATTTGGAGAAATAGCATTACGTCAGTGTCTCAGCAGTGGTTGCTCTGTCTGCAGTGAATGGGTGCCGTCGGAAAGAGTGTCCGCACAGCTGCAATCCACATCACTCAGTTAACATCTGGAGAAGACTTAACTAATGTGTTACAAAATAAATAATTTACATTATGCCTGCGTAAGGTCACCAAAGAGCTGATAAATACTGTTCTTACACGTCCAGGACGATCAAATCTTTGTTTAATATTGACCAAATATTTAATTCAAATATCCACTTAATTAAAAGATAAATTGGCCAACTTTTTGTGATAGAAATGCTATAGCTTATTGTTCAACAAAAACATGGGCATCACAATCCTTACCAAAATGATCTGGTTTTATTGTAGTAAAACTGCTTCATTTTACTTTGTGTGATTTCTGAATGCTTGACACCATCAGTCAGACTGTATTAATATTAAATCATGGCCATAGGTAACTGGCTACAGCTACAATTGTAATTTATACATAAGAATTGATGGATTCTAGTTCTATTTTGAGTCTTTATAGTAGGTGTTTTTTGTTTTGTCTTTGAGGGGTGGTCACAATACCATCGGACGCCTGGCAGAGCATCCATTGCTGAACAAGTAATCTGTTCAGATCAACACACAAACAAAGACATTACTAATGTATGAAGTGTTTTTTGGAAACTCTTGTAGGCTTTCAGGTTTTTCATCACACTACAATCTAGTCACATGAGGCGTGTAATGAGCTGGATTCATCCCTGATGTACAGTGGTGTGATATTCATTCGGTAGGCATCTGTGTGTGAATCGCATGTTAACACTCGTGTTTGCCGCTGTTCTCCAGAGCCGTCTGACGCTGTGTGAGGATTTCTACAGGGCAGCCATGTGCAATGGCACAAAAGCAGAACATATCATTTCTAGTGAATGAACAGACACACCTGTGAAAACACTGCTTTTGTGCCCTACAACAAGAACAAAACACTTACAAAAAAGCACTGCTTTTCTTTCTCCATGTTTTGGTTGTGATGTGGTTAATTAAATGATCAAAAAATTGGGGTCAGTAAGATTATTAGATTTGATTTTTAATGGCTATGTTGCTTTTTTAAAATAAGTTTTACTTTTTAGCAATAGTTTATTTAATTATAAACTACATAAAAATGGGAAATATGCTGAAATAAAATAAGTTTGCATGTTTTAATAATTTATTTCAAGTAATGATTTTTTTTTTTTTTTTTTTTGATGGTTTTAGTTAAATAATAACACTGGTTGTGCAGCTTAATATTTTTGTGAAATTTTTTGTTCATTAATTCATTTCATTTTAAAAAACACATACTCATCACAAACGTTTCAATGTGAAGATGATATTAAAACAGCATTTCCATCTGGATATTCACAGATCTGGAGCAGGACGTCCATCAGGAATCGACCGGAGGCTGAAGTGTTTCTCTTTGACCAGCAGATCGATGACGTCAATGAAAAGGAAAGTCATTTCAGAGCTGGAGCAAGTTCATGCATTTTGATGAAAAATTTCAGGTAAGAAGGCATTTTGCTCTTAATATTTGCATGCACTGATGAGTCATTCTTAATACAACAGGAATGCCAATTAAGAAAGTCTGGCTGCATGTATTATTTAAAATCTATGAAATCCATATTTATGGTCATGTTTGTGAGATTAGGCGTTCAGATCCGAATTATTATATCAACTAAAACTAAAACCAAAAAAAAAGTAGCCCTTAAACTTAGCAACAATATACGTGACTTTTCTTTTTAATAACAGCAAATTGACTTTATTATTAGTTTCTGTTGATAAAACTAATCTCTTTCTTTGTATTAATGCACATTTTATGTTTTTAATGAACTCAAAATGTTACTTTCTTTTTAAAAATTAAAGCAACAAACCAATACTTAATTAAAATAATTAAGTATTGGTTTAATTAAAATAATAAATATCTGAAAATATAAAATAAATATAAAAATATTACTATATATATTATTTTAAAAAGCATCGTTTCTCATTTTCAGTTTGTGTGAACTGAAATAACTAAAATTTAAATGTAATATTCAAATTTAAAAATTAAGTAAATATAAACGGAAAACTATAATATCATATAATAATAAAAACCTTATTTTTTGAAATATATATTTGTAATTAGCTAAATTTAAAATGGTAACAAAAAATGATATAATAAAAGTAACGGTAACAGTAACTCTTCACTAACATGAGCAAATAACGATCAACACATTTATTATTATTTTATCATTTTATTTATTTATTATTTTTTGACATGAATATGAATCTGGTCAGACTGCACCTGATGTGTTTTTTCTGTCCAGATGAGAACTGCTGTTTCATTAAATCTAAATGAGTGCATGGACTCAGGTGTAGGTAATCTTCATCCCAAAAACATGGCACAGAGGACGCAAAAACACGAGCCTTGTCTGAAAACACCTCTATTTTTAGTCATGTTGAGGTGTTTCAGTCTGCATGGCCCCATAAGTGCATTTCTTTCTCTACAGTGTGCTTGGTTGTGTTCGACCCTTCACATTAAGGACCCTAAAAGCTGATAGGAACGAAAACATTGAAGGAAAAAAGGTGAAGTGAGGACAGGACGCTTTCTGTAAAGATCCCTGGAGAAATAACGCACATGCTTTAAAAGAGCTTTTCTTATTCGAACATATTCTTGAAGTGTTTTTAGGTCAAGTAATTACTATTAATTATGTCCAGCCTAGATTTAGAGTACATTTAGCTATTTAAAACACTGAAATTGCATGTTGTGAGGATTTGAGGGGGAAACGGCAGTCTAGCGCACAATGATTTCCCAGGGCTGTTCTGTTTCAGCTCGCGTGGTCGTCTTCATACATAATGGATCTGACTCCAATCGGAGCCCTGCTACTTTAAAGGCTCTTCTGTGTCCCTTACACACTCCGCTTAGATCACACACACATGCAAGGTGTCGTCAACGGGCTTCATCAGAGGAACAAATTCACCATTATTACAGAATAATGCTAATACACACGATCTGCTTCTGCATATGCATTATAATGATCTGCACACGACGACTACTTTTTGCTTTGATAAATAAATAATTAAGTTTCGTAAACTCGGGGTTGCTAGGTTTTGTTTGTTTGTTTTAATGAAAGTGTCTGAAAGTGTGCTCACCAGATTTGATTCTTTTAATCAAAAATACAGTAAAATCTGTAGTATTGTGAAATATTATAACAGTTTTAAAATAGCTGTTTACTATGTGGATATATTGTAAAATAGAATTGATTTCTGCAATCAAAGCAGTATTTTCAGCAACATTACTCCAGTATTCAGTCTCCTTCAGAAATCATTCTAATATGCTGATTTATTGTTAATTATGCATTTCCTTTATACCATAATTGTTATTCTTAATATTTCTAATTCGTTAGAATTTTGGTTCACATAAATTATTTTTATGAATTTTATTAATCTTTTGTAATGTTTGAAATTTTTTGATCTGTTTAATTCATCCTTGCTAAATAAATACTTTAATTTAATTTGATTTAATATTATTTATTGATTTAATATTAATCTACGTTTTTCCAAAGACAAAAAAGTTACAAATAAAAAGATTTATCATGATTTTCTTTTTTTAATTTTAATAAATACTAGTGCATACTTATGCATAATAATCATACACAGCACACACACATATATTATGCAACTTTTATCTTGGATGCTTAATCGGGTTAATCATTTGACAGCACTGATATATAGTTAATATATTTTGTTTGCACAATATCACAGGACAATAAAAAGGACAATAAAAATACTTTTTTTTGAAAGCTTAAAAAAAGAAAAAATTACTCATCCTATGACACATCACAAATGAACATTAAAAAAAATCAAGAAACATTGGATTGCTTTTTTTAAATGTGTTTTACAATAAAAGTCAATTTTAGGATTGTGTTATATTTTATGTAAAAAAATAAATAAATAAAAATCTGCTCTACATCTGCTTACCAGACTGCTCTTGTGCTTTAATGGCAATTATATTATTTCAGCATCATATTTCATACTTATTTTCAGTTAGTAACTTCC
>JAUMHQ010000078.1:468087-491098 GCA_032361165.1 Enteromius paludinosus
AGACTGCTCTTGTGCTTTAATGGCAATTATATTATTTCAGCATCATATTTCATACTTATTTTCAGTTAGTAACTTCCATGCAAGTATTAATTATCATAATTGAAGTTAAAAACATAATTATATTTTCGCTGCTGACCCATGGCTTTTTTTATTTCATTGTAATGTGAGCTCCCCTAAGCCTGTAACGCTTGGTTCGCCACCCACATTCAACACAATGCCAAAATTGATATTCAGCCTCTCGCTGCACGACTGAACATTTATATCAAAGAGAAAGGCACTTTGAGGCTGGAGATCTAAGACTGGGAAGTCTCAAATGAGTGTGATTGTTCAGAGCCGTTCGGAGCGGCTGATGTTTGTGACGGCCGCTGAGAAGCTCCTGCTGACCACAACCAGCTCTCTGACAGGACAGTGATGAGCAGAACCTCCACTAATGTGTGCCAGTAATTATTCAGTCTTCAGTGAGCTATTAGAAACTTTGGATGACTTCGGTGCAGCATAAAAAATACATTTTTTGTTGCTTGAAAAAACATAAACTGACATAAAATATATTTTTAAAAATTAAGTTTAATATAGTTTGCATACTAAAATAATGAAACAAGTCTAAAATGAGCCATTTTTGCTTAAATCAAGAACAAAAATCCATGTTTTAGCAGGTACTTTCTTGTTTTAATCAAAAACTCAAAACCTGTTTTACTTCAATAAGCTTATATATTTTGATTAAACCAGTATATTCAAAGCAGTACTCAATGGAAGTGTCTGTATTAGAAGCTGTTGAAATGTTGATTTCATGTCTTAATGGCATTGCTTTAGAAAATATCAAGACGGGTGTCATTGGATCATTGCATGCAGTGACATTCAGACACTTAAAACGGCTTAATGTCCAAATACTTTTAGGCCTGCTGTATATGCATGAAAAAAAAACTGTCCTAAACTATTGCCAAACCATAAAAAGAAATGAAAATGTGATGAGACCATCATTAATACAGAATGCGTTTATGAAGCTGTTTCACATCAGATCTGCTCATAGCCTGAGGAGAAAACTCGGCGTAATGCTTTAAAATGATAAACCTCAGTCTTTCCACTGAATCCAATGATCCAAAACTTATGGAAATGTCAGAAATTTTCGCCCTGAAGAAATGGCTTTTAATCCAGAAAAAAAAAGGGAGCTTTAGAACATCATAACTCCTTTTGATATTGACAGGAGTTTGATGTAAAAATGATTCATGGTTGAAAATAGTCATGTTGCACTAATGTCATAACGACTAAATGATGACAATATAAGAGTAGTTCACCAAAAAATCTTTTCCGAAATTGCACTCATCCTCAGGCCATGAGTTTATTTCTTCATCAGATTTGGAGATATGTGCATCAGTGTCTCAGGAAAGTGCGTTGAGAATGAGAGTCCAGACAGCTGATAAAATCCACACCAGTTCATGGTGTCTTGTGAAAGCAAAAGCTGCATGTTTATAAAAAACAAATCCAGGATTAAAACATTTGAAACTTTGATCCATTACTTCCAGCTAAAATATGAGTTCATAATCCACAATAACACTTCCTCCTGAAAAAGCCTCTCTCACAATCCATTCACATATTTGTTTAAAGCTGTTTTGGCTTATAAACGCTGCTTGATCTGTACAGATTTCTCTCCAGAACACTTTTTCACTGGAGGAAGCCTTATTATGGATTACGGACTCATACCCAGATGTTTACAGCAGCTGTTTGGACTCTCATCCTGACGGCACCCATTCACTGCAGAGCATCCTTTGAGTAAATTCATGACACATATATAATTAGTCTATGCTGGATAAAATGTTTACAACATGTTTTTTGTTCTGAAAACACTAAACAAAATCCCACAAACCGTATACAGCAACCTTCGCCTCATAAAAAATATGTACCTCTGTGCACCTTTTATGCATGCGTTTTTTACCGCAGTTTCAAAGAGAGATGCTAAAACACAGGTTCAATATATGAATGAACCATCACATATTTTTATTACGTTAATATTGATACATATTGCTGTGTTTTTATAACTTTGCTTCAGTTACTTATTGCGTCGGTTCAAAATCCGTAGACGGTTGCTAAAAGTTAAAACTATATCATGTTTAAAATATGCCCTACACCCAATCCAACCCTGAACCTACCTGATAGTGCTAACAAATGCACAACTGATATCAAAAGGCATTATACGTGAACTAACCATACAAAAAAACGAATATAAATCAAATACGCACCAGATACTGTGAAACACACACGCCTTCAAATTCAAAATAAGGTGGACTAATCAAATATCAAAGTTATCTCTATAAAGTTTTTGTTTGTTCCAACATATTTTTCAGTTTAGTAAAATAGTGTGTGTGTGTAAACAAAACCGCCTCTTACAGGAGGTCCAGTCAGCTGAGGCTCATCTAATACTGTTTGTCTGATGTTCTGCCATCTCTCTGTGTTCCCATTACTGCTTCTAAGGCTCTGTTTCGATTGCTAGGCTTAGATCTTTTACTTCTTCACATCTACGATCTGCGTGATCCCACCCGCCCTAAAATGACCTGCTCACGATCTCCAAAACTCTGCCATCATGTGCATTTCTGTAAAAACAAGTCAAGTTTAGACTGCAAAACTAATTTGTCTAAACTGTGTTTCGTTCCCTAGAGGTTTGCTTCAACTGATGTGTTATCCCAAGTATCAATGAAATCTCTCGTCTCCCGCAGACTTCCTTTGCTGCTGCTTTCATCTCTTTTCTTTTCTTTTTTTTCCAGCATATAGGTGCTCCGGCTGTGAACGATGAAGTAACTTGTGATGTTGCAGAAATGCGTGAATTTTAATGCGTCGGTTCACACGGAGGTCGCACGGTGAATTGGATGCGCGTCGGATTCAGGGTCCCCAAGCGGCCCGAATCTGGTATGAAAAGATGCAAAACAACCAAAAACATTCTGGGAAAAAACTCCCAGCATGTAGCGTCAACGTGGCCTGACCTCAAAATGATTTTCAGCGTTAATCAAACATGCATAAAGTTTGACTCATTTTAATCCCAGAACATTTTTGCTTTAGTCCCTTAAAGGAATAGTTCACTCAAAAGTTAACATTAGCGTTGCATCAGTATCAGCAATGGATGTGAATGGGTGCCGTCAGAAAGAGAGTCCAAACAGCTGATAAAAAACATCTCAATAATGTCACCACACTCCAGTCCATCAGATAACATCCGGAGAAGACAAAAGCTGTGTGTTTGTAAGAAACAAACAGTTTAAAAGACTTTTTTAAAACTAAAATGTGGGTCCATAATCGATTATAATGCTTCGTATAGTTAAAAAGTTGACTAGTTTGAATCAGGAATGAAATCTGCACATACAGCATCAACTCTAATATGTTTATATGTTAACTGATGGACTGGAGTGCTGTGGATTGTTGTTTTCATCAGCTGCGTGGACTCTCATTCTGACGGCACCCATTCACTGCAAAATCAGTTGGAGAGCGTGTGATGCAGTGCTAAATGTCTCTAAATCTGATGAAGAAATGAACTCCTAATCCTGGATAAACTGAAGGCGAGTCATTTTGAACAAATGTTAATTTTTGGGTGAACCACTCTATTAATTGATAACAAGGCGTCTGCTGCGTAGTTAACTACAGCAAATGAAGCGACAGGCACTTTCGTACAGTACACTCAAATGAATTTGCATAACATATCAGCAGTGTGTTTGCCTGGAACGCTCCTGTGGGTTATGAAGTGAATGAAACAATGTCTTCTTCAAAGCAGTCACACATTAAAGACATCAAGTCTGAAACTTGTGCCTCAAAACTGGCAGCATGTTCTGTTCTATTCTTGTTGATTTGTAGAAGGGAGGATATGAAATTAAAATTCATACGAACCCTGTAAGTAGAACCATACAGAATGGAGACCTGTGATAGATGCTGTACATTAGAAAATGTTTGTTTGACAAACATTGCGGCACAGATGATAAGACCACCTTCTGCTGAACTGCAGGACTCTGATATTGATTTTTTTGAGATATGTTTTGATTTTGTTTTTGTTTTTTTCAGAATGTATGGATTAAAGTGCAGAATTTTCACTGGCAATCACAGATGTCTTCAAAACAAATAATAAGAAGACACTCGGCTATAAAGTTAGAAGTAAACACTGTTAGGTTTTTTTTTTTTTTTTAAAATTCCCAAAAAGTTTTATGTGTGTGTGTGCTTCTGTGTGTGTATATGTATATATACACAGAAACGCACACACACACACACACATATATATATATATATAATATTTAATCCAAATTAAACGTTTTTGTTTACGTAATATATGAGTGTGTATGGTGTATATTTATTACAGTATGTATATATAAACACAAACACACACATGCATTTATTTAAGAATTGTATGTTATGTTTTTGTATTAAATATATTGATATATAATGCAAAATGTAATAATATAAATTTATAAACTTTCAAAATATATACTGAATGCGTGTGTGTGTGTGTATTTATATGTACATCAATAAACACAGCACACGTACATATATTACAAATATACATCTAAATACTTAACAAAATATATACTGAATGTGTGTGTGTATACAGTATATACTGTCTGTGTGTATATAAATAAAAATATGTATATATATGCTGTATACACACACACACACACACACACACTATTGTCCTTAAGTTTATCTGGATGTACTAATTTATCTATGTAAAAGTAAAAATGAATGAATATATAGTCATAGTTAAAAAAAAAATCCCAATACCTAAAGTAAATTACTAAAACTTTAACTGAAATGAAATAAAACCCCAGCATTGCAAGCAAACGTCTGATGCAACACACGTTGCTACCATTATAAGTGGGCCTTATGAGGGAAATTAAAATGAGATGCCCCCTTTAAATTCTATGAGATGCTCCTGTGAAAAACTCACCTGTGCTTGGCTCGCGGGCATCAGATGCATTTATCCGTGATAAACTGCCCATTTCTTGGCGCTGCAATTTTAGACTGCAATTTTAAATGGAGACCTTTAGGAAACACACAGCATTCATTCATTCTGAGACAATAGAACAAATATATGAATGCATGGCCTACTGCCTTTACCTAAATCAATTTGTATGCACAACATACTAGATCGACAAGCACATAGTGCTGTGTGAAAGCAAGGCTGGGCAAAATTCATAATTTAATGTTTGGCTCTTTCTCAATGCATGAGTTTGTTAAATTAGTCACACAGGATTTTGAACTGGAATTTGAATGACGGGAAATCAGTGAAACAGCAACATAACATAATTGCACCATTAATTTTGACTAATTATGCCTATTCATTCCCTTAAATGTAGAAAACATTTTTTTTTTTCCCCTGGTTAGATTTAGTATGTACAGTATCCACAATAGTGCCAAAACAATTAGCAGCTTTCAAAACAGATTTTAATTTAACTTTAATGTCACCTCATTATGTTCAGATTTATAAACATTCATAATCTGCAATATTTAATCATAATAATATATTTAGCTATGTTTATTTAGTGATTTACATTTATTTGGATTTATATATTTTTGGAAAATATCAGTATTCACACACACACACACACACACACACACTCATGGGGTCTCTCCATAGGTGTAATGTTGTTTCTACTGTACAGACTGTGGTATTGTCCTACACTGACCCTACACCTAAACCTACTCCTTACAGGAAACTACATGCATTCTTAGATTTTCAAAGAACTTAATTCTGTGTGTTTTATAAGCTTGTTTCCTCATCTGGACCAGGTGCACACACACAGGTTTAAAAGCAGCACATGGCCAAACATTAACCTGATGTTTTGTGTGTTTTCTCTTAAAGCAGGGTTGCATCTGGTGTTGTCAGGAGTGTCAGAAACAGACCAAGCGTGTTCTCTGTTCTGCACAGCTAACTGAACTCTTGCCTCTGTGCCATTAATTCCCAGCAGACACTGGGGCTCTGGATGGCAGCGCAGGTTGCCAGTAGTTTGAGTTTAGTGTCTAATGATCCCTGAACCTCAGAAACCATACAGGACCTTGATTTGCTCCCGCTCAAGGCCGTCCAGCACACGGTCACTCCAGCCCAAAACACACAATAAATAAATCAAAAGTACAGACCAAAGGATTCAAACAAATGTTATTTTTCATTATTTTATAAAAGATGTTTTGATTTTGTTGTTGTTGTTATGGGATTCATGGCAAATCATACCTTTCTATCAATATTTACAGTAACCTCCAAATAGTGTTTCACTACATTGTGTGTATATACTGTATACTGTATTTATATATATATATGGGTAGTTGACGTAACTCTAAGACTGAAGAGACATTTCTGTTATTTGTTTAAGTGTTCGATACAGTTCAAGTTATGGTCAACTACCCATAAATTATTATTATTATTATGTTTCAATTCTATATAATTCAGTATATGTGTGTGTGTTAGACCTTTGTATCAACATTTAAGATCTATTTAACAAACTCAATATAGCGTCTCTTCATTACTTTTCCTCGTTTTGCCTAATTTTGTTTTTCAGGACAAACACCGCTCTGTAATTATAAAACTACTAAAGGAGAAAAAGGTACAAAATCACTTCATTTTTCCTTCACCTCATATTAATGCCAACTTCTCGTTTTGTCATGATGACTATTTATCTTTTGATCTTTGATCAAAAGTAGCACAATTTCCCAGAAATGACCTGAAAAATATCTACATGAATGCTTTATTTTTGCGCTTTACTAGTTTCAAAGAGAGACCTACTTTAATGATCATGAGAGGGAGGAGAAACCCGTGTGAGACGGATTCAAAAAACTCTCAGCTAATAAATCAAACCGGAACAGGTTTATTTAGTCTCAAACACACAATAATATCAGTGGTTCACAGAAGCTTCAGCTACAGGTTTTATTCCAGGTGTTTTTAATCCCCCGTAAGCTTATTTTCCTCTCATAACTATGCAGTTAATTGTCAGTTTTGGGTTATGACCTGCTGGTTGAAAACCACTGACTTACATTATAATTCTAGTTTGCAAAGACAATATTATATCTTGCCTTGCACTTAACGAAAGGCCTCCTGCTTTTTAATTAAAGGTAATGATGTTGTCTGTGACTCTAATGGAGGATGATTGATATGATACCCCGAATTTGATGAACTACATGTCATATATCATTTCTAATAATTGCACAGATGATGTGGCATCTTCTCTTGATGGTAAACACTCCATAGATAATACATCAGAATTGGCTGTTTATAGTCCAAAAATGAAATCCTCCAAAAGCTTGCCTCTTCTCTCTGCAAACCACAAAATTTTGATCCTCGGTCAAAATTGGTGGTCGGACACAAACCGACCCCTGCTGATGCTGAAAATAACAGTATTTGGGGAAGCCTAAGTCCGTCCCACAGCTGCTGGATTCTAGAAGAAGCTCTCAACCTGCTTCTGGACAAAAAATGGACCCTGATACATAATAGACAATGCCAGGGCTGGAGGAGAGGAAAGGTTCAGTGACCGAAGAAAATGTGGAGGGAAAAAAACAGTAATAAGTTTCTGCGCTCGCCAGCCTTAACCTCGAGGGGATGACGGAAACCGCATGTAGAAATGGAGAGAGGGGGAAAATATGTCCTATAACCAAGCAAATGAAAGAGAGAACATCATTTAGCCCGTATTCATGTAGCAAAACTACTTGTTTACCATCATTGCCGTGAGACACCGCGGCCGAAAACAGATCCATTTTCCAGGAAATCGCTGGGAAATTGCAGGACCACTGTGTTAGATCATATCACCGGATACCTGCGTCTAGTTTTCAACAACATCATCTCCCAAAAAAAGCATCACAGGCTTGTAGATTATGATGTTTACTAAAACTCATGTGGGCAGATTGCTGGGCTGTGCTTGTTTCAATCAGAAAGTCTTGTGAATTTTCTAGGAATAAATTCAAGAAAGGAAAAATAATTCAATATTTTGCTGTAATTTATGGCACTCAGAAAAAAATAAAGACCTTCTTTTTTTGGAAGCCATAAATATACACAAGTGCTAAGTGCAAACATAAAAGCAAAAGGCAAGGATAAAACACTTGTATTATGCACTTGGTCTTATTTATATTTAACACAATGTAAGTCCAAGTCAGTCACACTTTTGTGAAATCAAGCTGCCCACTAAGGAAGCAACACTGATTGACGATCACTGTCACATGCTGTTGTGTGAATGGAGTAGACAACAGGTGGAGATTATAGGCAATTAGCAAGACACCCCCAATAAAGAAGTGCTTCTGCAGGTGGTGACCACAGACCACTTCTCAGTTCCTGTGCTTTCTGGCTGATGTTTCGGTCAATTTTGAATGCTGGAGGTGCTTTCACTCTAGAGACGGAGTCTACACCCCACACAAGTGGCTCAGGTCCCGCAGCTCATCCAGGATGGCACATCAATGCAAGCTGTGGCAGGAAGGTTTGCTGTGTCTGTCAGCGTAGTAGCAGCGCAGACGTTTGGCATTTGCCAAACACCAAGATTGGCAAATTGAAAAAAAAAGCTAATACACGTTCTGAAGCAGAATAAGTCTAAATGCTTTTCTGGTTGACCACATCAGCTCCTCGTTCGTGTCCATGTTTATTATTCTATTTAATTAAACTCAAATAAAACTTCTTATTTAGAATCAAAAGGGAAGCAAGTGAAACAAATAATAGAGTAGAAGCGGGAAGAAGCGGTAAAAATAAAAGTACTTATATGTTTACCTGCGGGCTTTTGCGGGCGAGAGCAGGACAAAACTTGAACACTGCGGCCGGGAGCGGGAGAAAATAATTAATATTTTTGTGGGAGCGGGACTGAAAAAATCCATTTAGTTCTAGTCATTTAGGTCTAGTCTGGAGATGCCGTGGAGAACGTTCTGCTGCCTACAACATCCTCCAGCATGAGCGGTTTGGCAGCGGGTCAGTAATGGTGTGGGGTGGCATTTCTCTGGAGCGCCACACAGCCCTCCATGCCAGAGGTAGCCTGACTGACATTAGGTACCGAGATGAAATCCTCAGACCCCTTGTGAGACCATATGCTGGTGGGGTTGACCCTGGGTTCCTCCTAATGCAAGACAATGCTAGACCTCTTGTGGCTGAAATGTGTGTCAGCAGTTCTTGCAAGACGAAGGCATTGATGCTATGGAGAAGCCGCCCGTTCCCCAGACCTGAATCCAATTGAGCACTCCATCCACCAACACCACGTTGCTCCACAGACTGTCCAGGAGTTGGCGAATGCTTTAGTCCAGGTCTGAGAGGAGATCCCTCAGGAGACCATCCTCCACCTCATCAGGAGCATGCCCAGGTGTTGTAGGGAGGTCATACAGACACGTGGAGCAACATACTACTGAGCCTCACTTTGACTTGTTTTAATGACATTACATTAAAGTTGGATCAGCCTGGAGTATGTTTTTCCACTTCAATGTTAAGTGTAACTCCAAATCCAGACCTCCATGGGTTAATACATTTGATTTGCATTGATAATTTTGCTGTCAGCACATTCAACTATATAAAGAACAAAGTATTTAATAAGAAATGTTTTTATTCATTCAGATCTAGGATGTGTTACTTTAGTGTTCCCTTTTTTTTGAGCAGTGTAATAATTGCATACATATAAATATATAAAAATAAATTTGAATAACATACAAAAATAATTTAATGCATGGGAGAAATACACATTAAAAATCTTAATCTTATTAAAAATACACCTTAAAATCTGATTAAATGTCTAAAGATTCACTACAGATTCTCTAAAGACATGTTTTAGTATGTTTAATTATAAATACAAACTTAAAAAACTACATATAGAAACATTTAAAACGCCTCATAAAGTTATACTGTATAAGAAAAAATGCTTATATATTGTATATGTGTGTGTATATGTATAAAGACTTTCCACAACTGGGGCTTGTGTGTTGGAAAGCTATTAATTAATGAAATTATAAAACTGAAATTAAAATAAATAATTTTCAATAATTCAAAATAAAGCACGTTTGTATTTGTAAAAATGTGACCATTGTGTCATGTGACCAATAAGGGTATCAGAGTAGCATAAAAATGCAAATGTGATGTTAAATTATTTAAATATTAACTGAAGTAAATATTTTTGTTCAGATGTGAGGTCTCCTGATGAGGATGAACAATAAATTCAGATATATCAGCATCTCCTTTTAAACTCACATTTTCTGAAAAAGAACTTTTTTGCGGGAGTTTGAGGCTCTGTGCTCTGTGTGAGGAAAGTGCCAGCTGTCGTTGACAGGATTTGCATTCCTTAAAAAAAGTGGTTTCCGAGTGCTTTTCACTGCTGTTCTTAAGGTGAAATTGCTTTCCTGGCACGTCCTGCCCACCATCTTCACCCACCTACAATAGCTAATGTTTTTTTCTCAGGGCAATTACTTCACCCACACCCACTTATATTAATATATGCATGTGTTTTTGATACTGGAGAATACAGTCTGGAAGCTGACTTCTTGATTCGACAGTGCACGAGTTAGAATCTGCACCAAATCCTATTTCGAATGTGCATTTCACAATGCAAGTGTGCAAAGCCTGGTTCACTCCAGTCATTTGCAAACATGCGCTGTTTGTTTGTTTTTATTGCTTATAGTGAGCACCACTAAATAATACATTTAGTAGCTATTATTGAAAGAGACTTGATTTGATATGCAGGTGTTGCGCACTAACATGATGGCACATAAATGCAAGCTTGCTTTTCATGGCATTTCAGTTTTAAAATAAAAATATAGATTAAAAGCTTTTATAAAAGGAAAAATAAAAACAGAAATAAAAAGGCCTATAAAAGAAAAGTTAAATGAAGTTATGCATGTAGATATAAAACTTTTAGCATGCATGGGATAAAAACAGTAAAAAAAAAGAATAATCAAGCTTAAATAACAAGCTTATATAATACAATTAGCTTAATGATATAATGACCAAAATGTAAACAATAATTAAAAATTAAAACAATAAAAAAAAAAAATATATATATATAAAATTTAAAATTTGAAAAATAAATAAATAAATTGAAAAATTACACATGAGGAAAAAACATTTTAGGTGGACTGTTCTTTTATATATATATATATATATATTTGTTTGTTTGAAAAACATGTTGCCAGCAAATTGTCGAAGACTTAAGGCAGTGTTATTTCGTAGTGCGTACAGAGATTGCGGTCTAATTAGTGGAGCGCGAGGGGAAAATGTGAAGGGAGTAATTAGGCTTTGATGCTAAATTGTTGATGCAGCTTTCCCTGAAAATGTGAAGTTTGTTCCCCAGAGTGACCCTCAACCTGACACGCGTGGAATAACAAGAAAAGCGCCTCACACATGCATGCAGAGGTGTCTCCCTCCTCCTTCGGTAAGTGTTTTGTCATGTTGCATTCAGCTCGGCGCATCAGAACAAGGGCTCTGTGGCTTTTACTCCCCATCCAGTGACCTCCTTCTGTTTCTCTGCCCCCGTCGTGTTTCAGAAGCACTTCTGCCAAGGTGCCCATGTGAAATGAATGTTTATCAGCAAGACTATTTAAGCAATGGTGACCAGCGATTTCTACAGGAGATGCACTGTTGGATGAGAGCTTGGCCCGCTGCCCGGACACTCTTTACCACCCTGTATGTGTGATCGCATTAGGAGGCCGAAAACAAGACACTGAAAGCCCATCATGCAGTGCTCGCAGCAGCCATCGAGGCTTGATAAAGAAATGCCGCCTGCTCGGGGTACCTGGTAATGGCCAGTAAAGGCTGACAGGT
The DNA here is from genome assembly GCA_032361165.1 of Enteromius paludinosus. Classification (NCBI taxonomy): domain Eukaryota; kingdom Metazoa; phylum Chordata; class Actinopteri; order Cypriniformes; family Cyprinidae; genus Enteromius; species Enteromius paludinosus. The sequence goes on from JAUMHQ010000078.1 coordinate 479,813, forward strand.
CAGACATCATGCGATGGCCTATTATTAAATGTTTGCGTCATGAAGAAATGTGAATTGCTCTGGTGCAGTGGGTGTTTTTTTATGCTTTAGGTCCCTCATAGCCCTTAAAGTCTGAACCATTAAAAGACCATTTTGTCTTGATAAAAGTGGGCTTTTTGTTCAATTTAATTTCGGTTCAAAGAAAAAAAAACACTATGACTTTGCCCTGTTCGGAGCTTGACATACTGGCTTCTACAAAATGGAACGGAACTGTGCAGAGATCCTAAGGACAGAAACTATAAAGATAATGTTTAAAAGAAACAGTTTTTTCAACTTTTATTGCAGTTTAGTGTGTGGAATTCACTGGTGAATATATATATATATATATATATATATATATATATATATATATATCGCTGTCATAAATATAGTGCGTAGCTGTACATGTGCATTTGTTGCTGCTATAAAGTGATAAAAGCTTTTTTAAGCTCTAAATCAATTGTTTTGTAAAAGGGTTTGAAGCATTCAAAACACCACAGGACTTGGCAAACAAGATCACCGGCACCAGCCGGTCCTCTCGCTCACCTGCTGTCCTGATCAAGGACGTGAGAAGACTCGGCCTCTACGCAGAGGTCGTAAAACCTGGCGAAGGTGTTGGGTGTCGCCCAGCCCGCAGCTCTACAGATATCTGCTAAAGAGGCGCCATGAGTCAGCCCATAGGACGAGGCGACACTCCTTGTTGAGTGAGCTCTCAGTCCTAAGGGGCAAGGCTCTCCCTGGTATAAATAAGCCAGGGAGATGGCTTCTATTACCCAGTCAGCCAACCTCTGTTTGGTGACAACATTCCCTTTCTGCTGTCCACCGAAGCAAATAAAGAGCTGCTGAGAGCGTCTGAAGCTCTGAGTACGGTCAATGTAGAGGCGCAGTGCACGTACAGGACACAATAACTCTGAGGCTGGGTCTGCCTCCTCCCGGGGCAGAGCTTGCAGGTTCACCACCTGATCGCGGAAAGGCGTTTTTGGAATCTTGGGCATGTAGCTGGGCCGAACTGTAGGCATTCTTCATCGACAGAGAAGGCTTGTAGATTCCCTACCCTCTTAATGGAGGCAAGCGCAACGAGAAGCACTGTCTTCAGTGTTAGATATTTAATATCCGTAGACTGAAGAGGCTCAAAGGGAGCTAACCGCAGGCCATTTAAGGCAACGGCTAGGGCCCAAGAGGGCAAGAGGTGTGGTCTCGGGGGATTCACCTGACACGCACCTCTGAGGAATCGGACGATGAGTTGGTGTTTCCCAAGGGATGCACCCTCTACTGCGTCGTGATATGTGGCTATGGCAGCGACATACACTTTAAGAGTCTGCGCTCCAACTACTCTTGCAGGAACGAAGGCACAACTGCGATCGTGCATCTCTTTGGGTCCCAAGTGGGTTGGTGCCCAACCCCTGAGAAAGAAGGTCCTTCCTTCAGGGGATTTTCCAGGGAGGGGCTGCTGCGAGGAACGAGAGGTCTGCAAACCAAGTCCGCGAGGGCCAATTGGGCGCTACCAGCAAGACTTGTTCTTCATCCTCCATGATCTTGCACAGGGTCTGTGCAAGGAGGCTCACTGGGGGAAAGGTGTACTTGAGCCCCGGAGGCCAGCTGCATGCCAGTGCATCCCTGCCGAGCGCCTTGGGGGACTCGTGGAAGGAATAAAACAGCGGGCAATGGGTCGACTCGGGGGAGGCGAAGAGATCGATCTTAGCTTCCCCGAAGTGACTCCAGATAAGCTGAACTACCTGGGGGTGGAGCCGCCATTCTCTTGGGTGGGTGGACTGCCGTGAGAGCTGATCGGCTGCACGGTTGAGTAACCCTGGAACATGAATAGCGCGCAGCGATTTCAGCCGCTTGTGACTCCACAGGATTCACAACCCGAAGTATGCACTGTGCCATGCCCATCTTGGGACCTGATCGTGTAGCCATTGCTGAAGCGGTCTCAAATGTAACAAGCCCAGCGGCGTGACCGTGGCTGCAGCTGCCCCAGGAGCCTCTGAAAAGTTTTGAGAGGAACCGCTGTTTTGTGCCTGAATGTATCTAGGCAGTTCAGCATGGCCGGCGCACGCTCGCTGGTGAGGCGGTCAGTCATTTCGATCGAGTCCAGCTCCATACCGAGATAAGAGATCCACTGCACTGTGGAGAGTTTGCTCTTCTCTCGGTTGACCTTAAGACCCAGCTGGCTGAGGTCCTGAAGCACTATGTCCCTATGCATGCACAACAAATCCTTCGAGTGAGCTATTATCAGCCAGTTGTCGAGATAGTTGAGGATGCGGATGCCCATCTGCCACAGCGGGGAGAGGGCACCCTCTACGAGCTTCGTAAAGACCCGGGGTGACAGGGACAGGCCAAATGGTAAGACTCTGTACTGATATGCTCGACCCTTGAACGCAAACCACAGAAGGGGTCTGTGTCGAGGCAGAATCAAGACACGAAGTACGTGCCCTTCAGGTTGATGGCTGCAAACCAATCCTGGCTCTGAATGCATGTTAGTATGCGCTTCGGAGTGAGCATTTTGAATGGCATCTTAAGAAGAGACCGATTCAAAGCTCTCAGATCCAGGATCGGTCTCAACCCACCACTCTTTTTGGGCACAATGAAGTAAGGGCTGTAAAACACCTACCTCATCTCAGCTGGAGGGACAGGCTCGATTGCTTCCTTCGCCAGTAGGACAGCAATCTCCGTGCGCAGTACGGCAGCTTGGCTCTCTAAGCGGACCGAGGCAGGCTCCGAGCCATGTCACTGGGGGTATCAAGGGAACGTTGACCGCAGTGCCAGCAGTGGGGCAGGCCATAGCGGGACAGGGAAAGGGACAGGGACTGTTCGTCTGGCTTACCTGTCTCCCTGGATCCCGCGCTGGTGACACAGTGTCCCAGGTCAGCATCTGAGAAGACAAAAAAGTTTGTGTTGGATGGGGACCTTCGGGCACTGTGCCCGGAGGTAAAGCCTAATTTACTGCCCGATGCTGTGTAACATCAGATAAATTACATTCTAAACCCATAGCAATTATCTATTTAATATAAAGTGTAACACTGTCCTGTTACACATTTGTACTTAAATACACCATTCTGAGGGCTGTTTATGTGTGTAGTTACAGTAATATTACAGCTGTAGATACTACCCGTTTGTACTTACACTGTGGTTACATACTACATACGCATCTAGTTGCTATGGAAGTACACAGGTACTAGGGACGCTTAATATAAAGTGGGACCAGAACATTGACTTTAAGGAGCGTGATAATTGGAAAACCTCAAGTCATCATAGTTGAGTAAACTTTGAGTACTACAAATATGATTTTTTTTTTTTTTTTAGCAAAGGTGATTTAATACAAACAATGTTATGAATGTACATAATTAAAATTTTGTTTTACAAAGTTGATGACCACTAAAATGCACCATCACGGTCGTTGTTGTTCCGGTTCGTTTGTTGCTTTTAATAAAATGTATTATTTATTTAATTTAGAACGAATCAGGCAAGTAAGAAGAACAAAAGATTTTGTACACAGGTGTCATCCGTTCTGGAATTCCTAACAAGGAGTCAAAAATGAACGCTGCACAAATTATTCTTTAGTTAGAAGAGCTTAAAGATGCTCCAATAATTTGAGCACTAAAGCTGTGCTGTTAATTTCCTTTTTATTGGCACTCTGCATTAAACTGTAGTGCTTAATTACTCATTTCTAGTAATCGTCCTGAACCTGAGGCTGCTGACTTTAACAGTACAGTGCAAACAATAATTAGGTCAATGGCACATTATTTTAGCCAGTGAGCACTGAAATTGAAAGGGAAGTCTCTTAAATGTGTCCTCTGGCAGTGAGTCTAGTTCTCGGTGCATTTTACAAATGCATGCAAGAAATCAATATTATTATTAAGAGAAACATGAGAAACGCTGTTGGATTCAGTTAGAGAGCTCATGGTTAGGCTGATAACACAAAGATGAATGAATTTGCACTTAAAATACATGTCACATGATAATAGTTTTGCATTTGTTTGTTTCATGTGCTCAATGAATTTCTTTTAAAATTCTTTCATTTTTAAAATGCATATATTAATCCAGAGATGGGCAACTTTGACAGTGATGAGGGCCAGTATTATTTCACGTCTTCACACACTGTCTTACTTTTTTAAACTAAGATGCATCCAATTGAAATGCATTAGTTTAAAAAACGTGCTGGACTTACGAAAATAATGAAATAAACGTGTCCCTGCCACCAATAAATAGATGAAATAAAATTACGTGACTATCATGAACTGCTGTGAGCCTGGGTTGTGTTTTTGCAATAGACAAAATGAATGCCTTAACGATAGTCCTTTTTATATTTTCTGTTTTCAGATTAATGTTTGTTTATGTTATAGTCATTTTTGGTGTTGTCATTTTTCTTTTTTTGCATGTCTATATAGTCTGGTCTGTTATTGTTGTTGTTTTCAGTTTTAGTTATTTTGTCAAGAAATAAAAGGTGAAATGTTGCTTTGGCAGCTGAAATAAAATAACAGTTTATGTGATTGATCTTTTCATGTAAAGGTACTGTCAAAAATGTTCTTATTGTATTAGAGGTAGTCAACTATAATAACTCTGCTCATATAGAATCATGCTGCATTCGCCATCTTATAAATCCGAGATGATAACATGTGACATCTAAATTATGTGTTTCTATGGCAACACTATCAAAGCCCACGTGCTCCAGAACTTGTAATTACAATTAGTAAACTCAGAACGATCTCAAAAAAGTTTGGACTTGGAGAGATGAACCTCGTGACCGTCGCCAGGTTCATTTTGGCGCTATTTAGGCGCCAAACAATTATTTCCAACAACATGAAAGCTATAAGTAAGTGACGTGTATTACGGTACGGTAATTACGAAATGATGTGAAGGTAGCTATAGTAGCTTAGTTATTGATACTAATTCATAACATTTTTGAATGTCATTAAAATGCTGAAAACATTTTATTTTGATGTACTGGTATTTGCTCCATATTTCAACCAAAGGCCAATCACAAAAGTAAACTATATGTGCTACGAATACCCTATAAAAAATGGACATGAGTGAATTTCGAACCGATTCATAAAGATTTGGATTCATTCGCTAAAAGTTACCTACTCAAACTCTTTTGCCACTCAAATCAAGTTTAAATCAGAGATGCAGATAAAACTCCATAAAAGGGAAGAGTTGCTTGGAAGAAACGTACCATGAAGCGGTGTTTTGAAAACTTAGTCAAATAAAAACATAAATGCGCTTTTACGACGTTGCTTTACGCATCGTAAATATGCAGCGAATATTTCGACATATCGCCCAGCCCTAGTTTAGTGTGAAGAGTTCAGGCAGTGATGGGTTAAACGAGCTCGAGCTGAAGGGCTCATCATATCTGAGGCAGCAGAAGGAAAACGCGCTCAACATTTGCGCTCCGGTCCTCCAGCGCGACGCACGCGTCTCTTTCCAACTCGCAGGAATACGCACATCGCTCCGGTCGCTTCAGCTCTGTGCGGATGTGTCTTTAACACCGAGCGCCTCCGCACGGTCCCGCTGTTTCAGATTCGCAGTCTCCGACGGGTCCATTTGGATGCTGGACCCCGGAGCCGCGTCCTTCCCAACAGGCTGAGCACGATGCCCGGCCATCACTGGATATAAATGACAGATCCAAGTGTGTGTGACTTCAGTGCACCGAAGCAGAGGCTGCATGGGAGATGAACGCAGCCGCCAAACATCAGCCTGATCTGCTAGAGAGACCCGCCAGCCTCCTGGTACCAACATGGGTAAGACCAGCAGGTCCAGCTCAACTTCATGTGCTGACAACAGGCGCACAACACTTTTTGGCTAGTGTCTATGCAGGGGAATGTCACATAAATGGGATTTCAGAGATGGGGTTAGATTACTAGTGTAACTTGCTTCACTAACTTTGCTTCACCGAGGTGCTGTGAAAAACACATACTGGAGAACTGAGGACTAATCGGTATGAATTACAGCCTATAGATAAGATTATCCTCAGTATTTGTGTTTTAAAGGTTCCAAGTTTATTGCTGAAGAGTTATTGCATTTATTGAAGGTCAGTGCTGTCTTTTGAGTGCACTTTTGGTCATTTATGTTTTTGAAAAGATGGTTAGTTACAGATCTTTTTGTATTATTATAATCGGTTGCGTTGCACTTAATATGTGATTTAATTATATTACATGATTTGGAAGGATAACTGGCTTATTTTAGGTTATTTATTTAGGTTGCTTACTGTATTTTTTGAGTTCACCTTATACTGTGTGCATTTTAAAAAAGGTGCTTTGCAGATGTGAAGTCAGACAATTATTTTGTATGTGGATGACACTTAACATCTCTGAGCACTTGGGTTTACAGTACATACATATATATATATATATGGGCTTTTTGACATTTTGGGGGGGTTATACATTTATATTTATGGAACGTATCAACATTTTTGCACAAGTCAGTCCATAGTAATTAGGTTCTTAATGTAAATGATGGTATGTGGGTGAAAGAGGGTCAGATAATGAGCTATTAATGTGAAATAAATGCAACAGCGTTGGTGATTAAGAAAACAACAATAAAAGCATGCAGGAAATGTTGCATAATTGACAGAACAAATCCTAGTAGATTTGAGGTGACAGTGTAATCTCAAGGCAGAATGAGTTTTTTGTGCTATTGTTCCCATTTGCTGTATTCCTCTTTGTGGAGATAATGATGTGTGACAGCGTGGAGTAGCTTCATTCGCACTATTCTTGAGGTGTTCGGAGATGTCCTCTCAAAGGATTTCTCGGCAAATGCACTCAAACTGCTGTTAGAGATTGCTGCTAGCTTGCTGTATTTGTTTTAACACGTTCTGTCCTATTTCTGGTGCCCGGTTGTGGTTTTTCTTAATTGGTAAGTGGAGTCCTGCCAGTTGCACTGCGGTATGCCTTTATCAGATTGGAGGGGTTTGAAGGGTTTCCTGAGGTATCGATAAATGCTGGCTCACTGCTTTTGGATTTGAAAAAAAAAAAAAAAACTTGCAGTTTTTTGCCCAAAAACACAACCTCTGGGAAACCTTCAAGAGATTGGATGTCTGTTAGAACAGAAATCAATCATAATTTGTCATTTTTTCCCCATGAATTTATTCCAGTTACTGAAACCTGCTCAGAGAACATACAGTAATAAAGAGATCAGAGTATTGTCATTTCATTGAGAAACACAGCATATAGCAGTCGTTCTCCCAGAGGTTGCAGATATGATTTGTAGGCTTCACCTTTGATCTGATTTTCTGCTGATCTTTCGGATGAACTGTGGACGTGTGATTGTCATGAATGCAGTTGAGTGAATGATGAGGGTTGCCAGATCCACATGACTAAGCTCAAAACTGACTATAGCACTTTTTTTTTGTGCATACAGATCAAAATCCCACAAAATCCAAAAGCATCAACATTGCTAGATGTCTTGTAATATTTAGGGAGCTTTAGAGAGTTGCTTGGATGATGTAAATGCGTATAGTACTGTTCTGGGCTCCTCTTACTAGAATAGAATTGAAAATAAATGATGTAAGTGTAATTATTTCAAGCAAAGGTTTTATACCAAATACTGAAAAATACTCATATTGTACTTTTTATTTTACCTATAATATGTGGTATCCGTAATATTATGCTTTATACACAATTTTTATTTATATTTACTTGTATCCTATACAATATAATGTCGAAACATCAAACCTTGCAATATGTACGCATATTAGGCTTATATAGAATATAATGTCAAACCTATACAGTAGGTAAAAATATATTGCATTATATATAAGTCAATGTAAGTATTAGTATGCTTTGTCAAGGCTTCAAACCTTGCAATACAGCATGCATGCATATTTTTTAACTTAGTTTTGTCAACATTGTTTGTCAACGCCTCAAACCAAGGCATATATTACTTATATTTACTCAAAACATACAGTACAACATCAAACCTTGCAAAGTGCATGCATATTTTTAGCCTAATATGCAACACAATTAATAGTGTGCATTGTCAAACCATCAAAACATTTTAAAATATACACAATATACTTTAAGTTATAGCATGCTTTGTCAAACCTTTCCATACAGAATGCAATTGTACTTATTGCATAATATGCAATAAGTAATAGTATTGTCAATGCATAATTATCTATGCAAGGTTATTTATATATTTAATATGCAATTTTATTATTAGTATGCTTTATAAAAATCGTCATATTGTGCTCTAAAAACAAATCCATGGAAAAGCTGCAGACTCGGCAACCCTGCAAGCGATGTAGTTTTGTAAACTGTGTGTTGATTTATTTATTTCATCTCTGCATCAGAATGAATGAAGATCATTTACATGATGTTATTAGACGTACATTTCAGATTAACTTGCATAACCGCCACCAGAACAAATGATGTGTCTTACATGTGTACTTTTGCAGATTGGCTTTGTAAATCTGCCACAGAATCTAACCGGCTCTTATTTATGTCTGTGAGATTTGATTGAGATCCAGCTCGCATGAGTGTGTCTCTGGAAACACTGCTGGAAAGTTATTGTGTGCTTGTCTTTGGGATTTGGAGACACTGCTAAATGCGCCCAATGGAGACTGTGACTGGCACATGAATGTTATAACCTTAAAAGTCACGAATCTTTTATTCATGTTCTGCAGGACATCACTAGTTGGAGCTGTATTTCTAACAGGTTTAGTGTTGGGATAGCAGTGGTTTATAGTCCATGAGCAGGCCTTTACTGGCATTCAGAAAAATGAGACTTGATATTCGTCTGTGCAAAACTTGCTGCCGTGCACTAATGTGTTGTGGGAGTATTGAACAGTAAGGGTTGTTTAGTTGCTATGTGGTTGCTAGGCTGTTTTGTGTTGTTACTGACTGACTCTCCCGTGATCTGCTGGTTTGATGATATGATTTGGGAGAAAACGGTGCGTCTGATCACTTAGGAAAGCAACAACGCATGATTTGTGGAATCGGGCATGAAAGTTTAACCCAGTAAAGTCTACTGGATCGTATTTGATATGCAAGACCTCTAAATCATCAACTTTGCTGTTGCACACAGATTTTTCCAAACCAGTCTCACAGCAATTCGTACATATTTTACGAGGTGGCTAATTCGTACAAATTTGTACAACCTCACTTGTCATGCAACTTTTGCTAAATTTGTATATATTTCACGAGTTGCCAATTCGTACGAATTTGTATGAATTAGCACAATTTGGCCACCTTGTACGAATACGAAAGAATTGGTCGTGAGACCGTCTTGGTTTTTCAGCATGCCTTCTGTCATCTGATTAGATTTTTAAAAGTAAAAGACATTATATGTTTGAATCATTAAACTAAGCTTTGCAATGTCATCTTGTACTGGGGGAAACATTCTTACTGTTTGTGTCTTGTTTTCAAAACACTCTTAAATCAAGAAACATTTACTTAAAGCAAAATGATTTAAGATATTCAAATTGTCAGAAAAATGTATTGCAATTTACAAATTAAGCACGAAAAAATTACATCCACATTTAAAAGGAAACAGTATAATTGTAACATTTCTTGTCTGTGTTTTGGAATTCTTTGTTTAGTTTCGTTTTCATTGTGTCAGTTTTAGTCTAGTCTTCCTTGTCCTAGTTCCTGTTTGCCCTTATATGGTCTTTCCTGTGTTTAATGTCATTATGAGTTAATTCCCGTCCACCTGTGCTTCTCCAGCTGTGTCTTGTCTTGTGATTAGTCTCCCCTGTATAAAACCCATGTCTTTTTAGTTCTAGTTTGTCCGTCAACCATTATGTTTGCTTTTCAGTGCTCCATGCTGTTTATTTGTGTTTATTTTTAATTAAAAGAACATATTATTGTAATCTACATCTCCGGCGCTTTCCTTCTCCAAGAACACCAGACGTTACAATAATTTTCTGACCTCATGGCAGATATTTTTTCACGTTTTAACTAAAAACGTAATTTCTGAATAGTGCAATAGAAAAATATTTTCTGGCCATTATTTTATACAGGGTTAGAGGTTTCATCACACCAGTGCCTTCACGAGCGCCACTAATAATTGCACTATGAACGTAATGAATCTGATGCACACAGCGTTTGGCCGTTTTCAGCTCCACTGCAACACAAATCTATTGTGATTCGTCCCCGGGGCCGCGCTGATTTACAGACTGTAATGGAGTCACAGCCGGGCAGTTAGTCAACCTTAATATAAAGCTGCTCGTGACCTGTTGTGTGTCGTCTTTATCTGTGGATCGCCACTGCAGCGTTTAACATCCCTCTCTCTCGTCGTAACACACGCTCAGCTCTTAAACGACCGTCTATTATTCTGCAAACACTCTATTAATACTGTTCCGATGTGTTTACTCAGCCTGTAAAAAGACGGCTCTTTTCAGCCGCGTCTTTGTCACCGAGCCCAGCCTTGCCTTTTCATTTCCATTTTGATTCACGACAGGTATGAATTTTAATGAGCTCCATTTCACATTTGGAAACTTACCTCGCCTAAATGTGACTTTCCAGCGCAGGGTTTGATGATTGCAATGTTTTTAGAGAAAATGAGGGTGCCGGGAGCGCTGAGTGTGAGATAATCAAGGATGCGTGTTTTATTAATAGGGTTTCATTAGCTGGTTATTGATGCTGAATTGGTCAAATGAAATATTGTAATGTAATATTGAGTTTGCAGGCTGGAAGCGGCTTTGACCTTTACTGATAAGGCTTGGCGTGCTGAAGCGTCGGGAGAACAGGGCCATGTTTTTCCTCACTGTGTGGGCAGCCAGGATTTCCATACCAGCACAAAGGGTTCAAGTTCAAAGACAAAGCCTGTATTCCCAGGGGTGGAAAACGTACAGAGATTTTACGCTCGGCTTGAAGTGGATGCTGTCGATTTTGCTTCATTAAAAGTCAAACTGAATGGCCACTCGCTTGAGCTCAAAAGTTTGGGTCAGTAAGATTTACCATTTTGTTTCTTGTTTTTTTTTTTTAAATAAACTTGTTTTATTCAGCAAGGATGCGTTATAGACTTTTACAGTGTCCCGAAAAAGAATGAATTTCACATCATCAATGTTTTTTTCTGAACAGTGTTATGAATTATGAAAAAGAGGTGAATAATGGAAAATGCATCAGAAGGATTAGAAGGATGTGGTTTGGTTTATTTATTTTTATTATTTGTTTTTTCATCACCACTAAAATAATAAAACAAAACATTAACAAAAATTTAATAAAATGCAACAACAAACTTTTTTATTTTAGATAGAAACCCAAAAATGTAATTAAAAAATAACAACTACCTAAATAATAGCAAAAGAATTATATGTATATATATATA
>JAUMHQ010000078.1:491198-505828 GCA_032361165.1 Enteromius paludinosus
GCGAGAGTCCGAGGGCAGGCTTGGGTCTAGATCCAGGGAGGCAGAGAAACACAGAAAAACACCAGGAACACGGGAAACCACGGATGGCTTGACAACAGGGAAAACAGATGTGCATCCAACATTGACGAGCGACTAACAAAAGGATATCCGGGGTATTTATACATGTGACATAAGGCGGGGAAACCATGAATCACCTTGACAACAAACAAGAGGGGCGGAGACATGAACAGGCATATAAAATAAAACAGTTTGCTGGAGCTGGAGTGCCATCAGCAGACCGGCATTTCCAGCTGAACATGACAGTATATATTAAAAAAAAACAACTATAATTTCAAATATATAGTTCATTGTATATCAATGATACTAAAATAGCAAATTTTCAATACTGATAATGAAAAGAAATATCCAAGGATCACGTGACCCTGAAGACTTGAGAAAGACTTGCTGAAAATTCATCTTTTACCATATATTTGACCATATATTCACATAGATTGGTGATTGGTGAAAATATTTTACAATGTTGCAGTTTTTACTGTATTTTTAATTCAATAAAAGCAGCTGTGGTGAGCATTAAACATTTAAGAAAATGTGAAAAAATAAATGTTGTGCATCTTTTTGAAAAGGATTGACTCAAACATGTTACTTGAAATTGTTAAAGTTGAGCGCAGTTAATTTTCTAGCTGTTGCACTCGAGTCATCCACGTCTTTTAATTAAAGCCTTTTGCTTTAGGCCAGTGACTGTGTTGTGCTGACTGATGAGACGTCTCTTCACAAGGACGTGTGACCATAGTTGTGTCTAAATGCGCTGAAATGGATGTCACTGGCTTTATGAGTTCAGCCGGGAGTGTAATTTGATGGGCTTTGTAAGCTCAGTTTAATGGACAAAAAGATGAAAGAAATCACGATGACCTGCAAAAACCATGCTTTGTACTTTTGTGGCTTGTATGGAATTGTAGGGTTTTTGACATAGAAATGTAGCCAAGTAAAAGTACAGGGATTCAGTTTCAGTAGTACTTGAGTAAAGTAAAATATTGCATAATCAACAGATGATTTTATATAAAGTGACCTTTTACACACAGTACATGCGTTTTCTGAGATCTGAGACACGATCTTGTCATTGCCGCCAGTAGAAATATATAAAAAAATCAACAATAAGTGAAACTGTCCGAGCTTTTGACTAGTAATCATTTGGAGTGATCTTTATCCAGTAGTTCACCAGGTAAAGTCTGACATCTTTTTACAACAGAACAGTTTCACTAGTTTCCACTTCCTCTGCGATAAATGAATAAAGCTTGTTTGGCGGGCTGTCCGGGGGACAGGCAGGGAGCCCGGCGGCCCCGAGCCCTTGGGGTTTTGCCCCTAGGAGGCTTGGGTTAACAGGTGCTCGGAACCCAGCCTGCCATTGTTCGTGCGTGATCCTCCTGAAATTCGCTGTGAAGCGTCATTTAGATAAAATGTTAAAGAATCTAAAAAAACAGCTTTGAAAATGTTTTGGTTTTTGATACACAAGGCTTTTATGGCTCATATAGACATAAAACAATCTAAATATCAGTGCTCATTCTATATCTCCAATAATGTGTCTGGGATGAGACAGGAATGATCCAAACATGTACAGTAATGCAATGCAATGTTTATTGAGAGATGAAGAAATAAAGGCTCCTCAGAAGATGTGAGATGTTTTGGAGGCTTGTGAAGATCATTCCTCCGACTGAGGAACAGTGAAAGTGAAGCTTCTGGAAACAAAAGATCAAAAGCTAAGTGTTCTGAAATATTACTACAGTTATTCTGATGTTTACTTGATCAAAATCAGTCAAGATTTGGCAGAAAAAGTCTGAGCTGAAGGTGGATGTTTGTACAATTACATTGAAAGAGCTTTTACTGAATAAAATCTCTAAACTATCAATCAGATGAAAGGCGTGGAGCAGATTGTATTGTGACGAGTTTAACAATAACATTTTGAGGCCTTGTATATCAAATATAATAAACTAAGAATGAAAAATGCTTCTGTAGCATTTATTACTATATAACTATGCATGATTGTATTTGTATTAATTAAAGGAATAGTTCACCCTATTACTCACCCTTGAGTAGTTCCAAATCTGTATGAATTTCTGTGTTCCTCTGAATGCAAAGGAAGATATTTTGAAGAAAGTTTGTGAGCAGGCTGTTTTGGTCACTATTGACTTCCATAGTAGGAAAACAAAAAAATACTATGAAAGTCAACGGTGACCCAAAACAGCCTGATTACAAACGCTTTTACTAATGTTAACAAAATACACCTCATTGTAAAGTGTTACCGAACATTTAAAAGTAACATTCCCATAATGTTTGTAAAGTAATACAATGTAACGTTCCGTTTAATGTTCTCTGCAACATTTAAAATATTGAAACATTTTAAAAATGGAATGTCAGAAAACATTCTGAAACAATGTTCTTAGAATGTATTTTTTGTCTGTGAATGTGTTTCAGATGCGGTTTCACAGCGCTGCTCTCCTGTAGTTCATGTTTAGAAGAGTAAATAATGATTATAGATCACTCGGCTTTACTCTTCTGCTCAGATTTCACCTGCTTGAACGATTTCTGGCTGGGATGCGGTAACTACTGTCTACAGCGATGTGTGCGAGCTTCCCTGCCGAGAGCGTCCGGTGAGAATCCATTGAATTTATTACAGCCCGCGGCTTCACGGTGGCCATCAGGGTAATTTGATTGATTCCCCTCTGCCACTTTCTACACTGATTATCAGAACGGTTGCACACTTGAACTCTGTGATATCTGAGGGCTCCGGACACACACGGCCCGTTTAATCGTTCAGACGTTGTCTTTTCCAATGCATTAAGGTACAGACTTTATATCCTCATGCAAAAGCATCTCTATTGACTATCACTGCCATCCTGGAGGAGAAAGACTATCCGTGGCGCTCCAGCCCTGCAGCGGTCCGACATTATCAGCTGTGATCTGATCTCCAGACAGCAGATGACCTTCATTCTTCTTCTAATTATTATCTTGATTGAAGCCGTCCAGTGGCGCTCTCTCGTCCGCCTTTGTAGTGAATTGAAATTAGAGGCAATACTTCACAATTACAATGGCAAGCACTTAAAAGTAATCATTGTTTGAAGCAGATAATTGACCTTAAAGGCGTTTAAAATCACAGATCTAACAAATCAAAGTTTTTGTCGCTTGATAAGGTCATTTTCAGACAGCAGTAGATAGGGGTGGGCGGTGTGACTAAAGCCTTATATCATTCTGTGAGTAATTCTGGATCCAAGTGATGGTGTGCATCACATCATAAGACTTATTTTTGCTTGAAGTTCTATGAAAAGTGATTATGTAAAACAAGCTGATTTTTTTTTATCACCAACAAGATTAAACTATTTCAGTTTTTTTTTTTATGAATATTCACTAACACTTTACAACATTAGTTCATGATTTAACTAATGCCGAGTTCAGACTGCATGATTTTAGCCCGATTTTGACTCGCCGACAGGTTTTGAAAAATCGCTGGCAAATGCCTGAAATCACAGGCAAATCGGTGCTTGTGCACGCGAGTAACAATCACACAGTGTGAGCTAGCGAAGACACGATCTGAGAGTGTCGCCGACACCCGTGAGATATTTGGCATGCTAAATATCCGGACCTGTCTGCGATTCAAAATCATGCCGTGTGAAATGTGTTCCGACTAAAAATAACATCGGTGATTACTACAGCCAATGAGAGGGCCACATCCAGGGCAGCGGGATGTTGTGGGGGGAGCTACGAAGGTATAGAAATTAAAGGTGCTCTATGCGATGCTGTTTGACGTCACTTCTGCTGACGTTTCACGTAAATACAAAACAAAACAGAGCAAGCTCCCCCCTCCCCCCAGTGTTTGTGTAACTGCCGTGAACGTGCAAAGCGCATTGATACAAAAGGTGGTGCTAACCCAAGAGAGACAGCTACAGAGCTAACATGTCTAAATAAAAATAAAAAAACTTGCCACCTGTGCATCGGTTTGGAAGTCCTTTTGATGGCGGAGTTTTCTCCCCCGTTTAAATCCCACAAATGTAAATGTGGGTCTTGTTTCGTTTCTTCTCTATTTCTCTTCTTCTCGCCTTATATTCCTCCGAGTGTCTTTTCTTCGGTCGTGCCTCAGCCATCTTCCAAAAATAATACAAAGTATTCCGCTAACCCATTCTCAGAGTCACGCTGTACAATCAACTCTGTCTATTATGTGCACGCGCATTAAACCTCACCTCTTCTTGCCGATTGGTTGGCCGTAGTCTTTTATTGTTTTGGTGCACATCCTGTACCCCTGTTCTGTTTTTTGGTATTGCAGCCTCTGTGTTGTCTTTCGAGACCGGGTTTTTTCCCAGTGTATTCAGAGGGCAGACAGCCAGACTATCAAGGGGTGATGCATACGGTTTGAGATAAAAATGAAATCGAAAATTAAAATATGATTATGTAACACTGAAAAAAGCCTGTACTGTCACGTAATTCATCCTCGCTAAACAAAAGCATCCATTTCTTTAAGAAACATCTTACTGACTCCAAATGTTTGAATGGCACTATAAATTTACCACAAAGTGATATATATTGACTTTTTGGCAGCAGATGAATCATGCAGTGACTAACTTGCGAACTAATTTGTTACACTGAAATTATTTTATCCATATTCTTTGTTTCTGATAATGGTTTACATTGCATTTAAAAGCAAAACATCTGTATTGTTATGTTTTATGAGAGCTTTTTTAGTCTACTGGATCATATGTAATACGCAAGGTCTCTAAATGATCAACATGACGACAACTTTACTATTTAAACAGTTGCACACATGCCATCTCTGGCTGATACTTTTGAGTTTTTTTCTCCAGTAAAACCTCTTTTAATTGTACAAACATACAGCTTCAGCTGCTGCTGGGATTGCATTGCATTATATGTTTGTATCATTTCAATCTCATCTTACTAAGACATATTATTGCAGACATAGAGTGACAACTTATATTCATACAATTGAATGCAAGGATACTGTTAAAAGGATCTCATTGATATGACTGATTCATCTTTTTGTCCATATCAATATCAGCATCTGCATCAAGTTGCATATATTGTCTCAGTTTGAATAAACCTGAGCTGTTTTTCCTCCATATTTTCACTCTGTCAGACTACATGAACCATAACAGCCGGATGTATCAAATATAACACTCAACAACAAAAAAAAAAAAAACACATGCAAACTTTCAGAAGGTTCAGTAAACTTCCATTTAAAATAATGTGTTTTTCTGTGTATTGTTTCATATGTCAGGCTTTACTAGGCTAAGGAAAAATATCCACTGTAACACAAGGCTTTCATGCATTTATTGCTTTCTTCTTAAATGCTTCACTGGATGTGCATAACATCTTCAGATGTCTTGATGCAGTTTGTGGAGTTGGTTCTTTTCAAAATCTGACTGAATCTGCACTGCTTTAAACTTCCCTCTCCTCTTGTTTGGGATGCGTCCCACTGTTTTTTTTACATGCCACTTGAATATATTTCCAGTACATTTTAGCACAGAATCTCATTTCTACCGTTACATGCTGCATACTCAGTCCCGAGAGTAGCTTTCTATGGGATTTATTCTAGAATGCACAAAAGCATGATTTGAGACTGCGATGCTTTTCTCCAGGGTTATTCTTAATTCCAGACAGCCTTCAGCAGAAGAGATGAATACCAATATGGACAAAAGCAACATATGCCATATGTCCGTTTCCCGAGAGGATCTGCTCTCTTTGTGGTCAAACGCAGGCAAGATATTCAGATGCATCTTCAGTACAGACATCTTGTGGATGTCACATTTATTCATATATCATGTACAGGGTATTTTGGGAGTTTTTCATTGTCGTAGTCTCTATAGATTAGACGCTATTTCTGGAAACATCCTGCGTTGTGAAACTAGCTGGTTTGCTTTTGCTGAAGGAAATGTGATGCTGCTTTCCTGCCTGAGCTGAAACTGTTGGGCATTTCATGAGATCACACTTTGTCAAAAATTGCCATATTTTTTACAATTGTATTTATATAAAATAAAATAAATAAAGGTGATTCACAATGACATTGTTCTCAACACTGTCTAAATAGTTTAATAAAAAACCTTTAACTTTTGAAGAACCGTTCTGTTTCACGAAAGATGACAAAAAGAACCAATGCTTCTGCTATGGCATCACTGTGAGGAACCTTTTAAGCACCGTTATTTTTAAGAGTGAACCATGTTAAAATGAGTTTTGCTATGGTAATATCAGTATTATGTTTAGTACTGTTGTTAATTTCTTTTATTACCATGTCATTTTAGGACTGTAATATACATACAATATATATATATATATATGTATGTTATACAATTTTCTTTTCAGGAACTCGAGCTGTGTTGACGAGATGCTATTGGAATGCCCTCAGCGTGACAGCGTTCCCATAGAGTCTCGTCGACGCAGCGTCTCGTTCCTTAAAGGAACATGGAGATATCCATATTTTAGTATAATTTTTAATACAAAAACATATATATATTATAATAAATATTGTTAATTGTTCAAATGTTTTCATTTTAGTTTTGTTATTTGAAAAGTTTTGTTATTTTAGTAGTTTTAGTACTTAAACTTTTCATACTACATTTTTATATTTGTTATATATTTTTAGTGTTGTCAAACGATTAATCGCATTCAAAATAAAAGTTTTTGTTTACACAGTATATGTGTGCATACGGTGCATATTTGTTATGCATTTATATTTAAAAATATATTTAGATACACTGCCCTCCAAATGTTTGGAAACGCTCTAGAAAAGTGGGGTTCGGGATATTATTGGCATGAATCCTATTTAATTTGTGATAATTTTGCACTGACAAACTACTAAAACATTTTACAGCTCTGCAACATCTGGGCATCCGAGCTGTCAGTTTATTCGAACATTGACTGATATATTACTCCAAGTCTCCTGAAGGATTGCCCACAGATTGATTCACACTGGTTACTGGACACTTCTTACGGACATCACGGTCCAGTTCCTCCCATACTAGCTTAACTTTGTCATGTATTTATTGCCAATTATTATGTAATCAAAATTAAAATACTTATTACTGGATGTGATTAATCATTTGGCAGCACTAATTTTGAATTAATAATTTGTAGGTAATATGTACAAGTAATAAATATAAGTAACTTAATAAATAATAAATGTTTTTATGCTTTTAGTTGTAGTTATAAATATATATATATACTGTATGAGAGTCAAGTCACAGTCTTCTTCTCTAGTCACTATTCCTTAACACAAAACGTAGTGCAGAGTACTACAGAAACTAGCTGTCTGCATTTGCTGACGGAAATGTGAAGCTGCTTTCCTGTCTGAGCTGGTACTCTTGGACATTTCATGAGGTCTGGCTGTAGAAACAATTTTTTTTTGCTCAGAGTTGGCGCCTGAGGGCCGTCATGCAGAGGTGACCCTTAGCCAGATCCTTCGGCCAAATCTGGATTTCAGTCCCAACCAAACCATCAGGCCGTGACAGCCACAGTTGTGGCCTTGAGCGAAGCGTCTAAGCCCAGATTTCTCCAGAGACTCTGCCGTAGAATGAAGGCTTTCCCGGCTATCTTTGCAAACGCTGTATAAATATAGCAGGAGCTCACCTTTCCTGCATGTTGAGCGTGTGTGTGCTCTATAACTCCAAACTTTGATTAATTATCTTCTCCCTAACGGGAGACTCACTTGACCTACATCCCGGTGTCTCCAGGGAGAATGGGTTTAGGTGCCAGAGCAAGAACTAGGCCAGAACAGAGAGACTGTGGGTCTGTCAGAACCAGACTCATCATCATCATCCTCATCACCACATGCACTGTGCAAAATACATGATGCTTCTGCAGCTTATACACTAAGATACAGGATTAATTGCACAAAAACAAAAGGAAATAAATAAGTCAGATATTATACATATTATACATAAGTTGTTGTGAAGCCTCTCCTTCGTTATTTTAGCTGTGTGCTTAGGGTCATTGTCTTGTTGGACGGTAAACCTTTGGCCCAGTCTGAGGTCCTGAGCACTCTGGAGAAGGTTTTGGTCCAGGACATCCCTGTACTTGGAATTAATCTTTCCCTCGATTGCAACCTGTCGTCCTGTCCCTGCAGCTGA
The DNA here is from genome assembly GCA_032361165.1 of Enteromius paludinosus. Classification (NCBI taxonomy): domain Eukaryota; kingdom Metazoa; phylum Chordata; class Actinopteri; order Cypriniformes; family Cyprinidae; genus Enteromius; species Enteromius paludinosus. The sequence goes on from JAUMHQ010000078.1 coordinate 499,322, forward strand.
AAAACACCCCCTCAGCATGATGCTGCCACCACCATGCTTCACTGTTGGGACTGTATTGGACAGCTGATGAGCAGTTTGGCCGGACGGCCAGCTCTAGGAAGGGTTCTGGTCGTCCCAAACGTCTTCCATTTAAGGATGATGGAGGCCACTGTGTTCTTAGGAACCTTAAGTGCAGCAGAAGTGTTTTTGTAACCTTGGCCAGATCTGTGCCTTGCCACAGTTCTGTCTCTGAGCTCTTCAGGCAGTTCCTTTGACCTCGTGATTCTCATTTGCTCTGACATGCATCGTGAGCTGTAAGGTCTTATATAGACAGGTGTGTGGTTTCCTAATCAAGTCCAATCAGTATAATCAAACACAGCTGGACTCAAATGAAGGTGTAGAACCATATCAAGGATGATCAGAAGAAATAGACAGCACCTGAGTTAAATATATGAGTGTCACAGCAAAGGGTGTGAATACTTATGACCATGTGATATTTCAGCTTTTTTTTTTTTTTATATCTGCAGAAATGTCAACAATTCTGAACAAACAATTGTTTGGGGTGCTGTGTGTACGTTAATGAGGAAAAAAATGAACTGCAATATAACAAAGAGTGAAAAATTAAAGCGGGTTAACTTTCTGTACCCACTGTACATATATACACAGTAGTCAAAATTTGAAGTGGATCAAAACAGTTAAAGTAAGATAAGAACTCATTTTGGTTTTAGGACAACTTTGGTGAAAGGTTTTGATCCACTTCAAATTTTGGCTACTGTGTGTATATGTATACGTATATATGTATTTGTGTATGTCTGTACATATATATATATATACTGTATATTAGTGCTGTCAAACGATTAATTGAAATTAATTGCATCCAAAATAACAAAAAGTTTACATAAAACACGTTTAGTATGGATATTTATTATGTTTGTGTAAAGACACAAATACACCATATATTTACATGTATATATTTATAATCATATAAATGATATTGTCACGCTTGTGTTAGAAGCACTCAGGCGCAGACTAGAGCGGTAGATGAACAATCATTTTAATAAAGTAACTGGCAGACAATCGACAGGAACTACACAGAACATAACCTTAATAACCGGCAAAAGGTGCGCACTCTTGTACTGAAAGCTTTAATGGACGTTCTTCATTGCATCATTGTGAAATAAACCACAGCAGATGTGACTGAATGCGTGTGGTTATGCTATCTATGATTGCTTTTATATGCTGATTTTGCACTCCGGACATACGGTAAATGAAGAAATGACTATCCCTGAACAGTGGTCAAATATCAAAGCTGGAGTTTGAAATGATTTTGTCCAGAAGAGTGTGTGTTTTAGCAGGCAGTGTACTGTATGTTGAACCGCAATCTGGGGATGTCAGCCTCAACGCTCTTCATTTTACTGTTGCAAAATATAATTTCTCTCTTCTCGCAATATCACCCAGTCATTTCATCAGTTTCATCTGCTGTATTTCTATGATAACTTGACTTGCAGTCAATTATTCTGAAGCAAATATGAGGATGTTCTTCTGCTGCTGTTCATCTGTGTGTGACCAAACATCCCGCCGCTTGTTATTTGTCTTTGGAGATTCCTGTCAGCGATCTTCAGCTGTGGTTTGATGTTTTCAGTGATGTTTGGACAGATAAACGCCGCTAGACTGATGGTTCCTTATGAGAATGTGTTGATCTAGCTGAAGCACATCCTGCAAACTTTATGAAGTTGCACTGAAATATGAAAGTCAGTCCCTCAGAATTCATAATTCTGTGTGTCACTCTTGAACCTGTGATTGTTCACACCACTAACGCTTTAAACCAGTCTTACCTTAATATAATTGAGATAGTGTCATATTTTGAATATAATTTTTTTTTTTTTTTTTTTTCAATATTATTAGAGTTAATAATTGTCATTTTTATTTAATTTGGCTTGTATATGTTACTAAAATATGTCTTTACAGTATATTTAATTACTTAAAGGGATCATATGATGCGATTTTAAGTTTTCCTTTCTCTTTGGAGTGTTACAAGTGGTTGGTGCATACTGTAGATAAGATCCCTGAAGCTACAAAGATTAAACTCTCAAAACCAAAGAGATATCCTTTATAAAAGTTATGAGTGTCACACCAGCGCTGGGTTCTGATCCCAGCACAGCCGTCTTCACACTCACCTAGTGACCTAATTAGGGATTGATGACACCTGTGTTCAATGAAGCTCCCTGCATAAAAGCTGAGAACACCAGAGTGAAGACGGCTGAGCTTGAGGTAACTACCTTCAATACTTACCTGTTGCCTTTTCTCATGGAAATCTAGTGCTTATGCCTCCAAGGAATGTCAAGCCTTGCAACAGTAACTGTGATCTGACTTACAGAACTTACCTGCACCGAGCACCTGTATACAAGCACCATTTGATCCAGGAATAGGGAGTACTTCTAGGAGCAAAGTACTACTTGCCTCTTAACTCATCAGAAGGAATCCCAGTGGAAGAGCGAGCGATCGGTCGATCGCCCACACACTGTGAGAGATACCTGTGCTTTCTTCCCTTACTCACCTTGTTTTACTCGCCTGTTTCCTTAGAGCACCTCGTGCACTCCACGATCAAGTTCACTATCACCAATCTGTTGAAAGAGAGCAGAGACCGAGTTACAGTATAGCAGCGATCAGGAGATCGCCTGTATATCCTTGAATGATATGATCAGGAGATCGCTCTCACTTTGCTTTGAAACATTAAGCTTGAAAACCTTTATTTAATAAACCCTGTTAAACTTACCTTCTGCTGTCCCGACTCCTCCATGACTGAGCGTTACAATGAGATCATCTAGATCTATCTTTGCAGGTGGATTGTGAATCATTTCATGAATTGCATGATCCGCAATCAGTTTAAGCCACAACATGAAATGATTGTTTGCGATTTCATTAATGGTTTGGGATTCTAGAATGTGGATTGTGAATCATTTGGTGAGGTTTCATAAAAAATTTGATTCAGAACAGGGTTTTTTTTTTTTATTAAACGGTATAAAACATCAAACCATTAAGGCACTACAGTTATGAAAATAAAGTTTACACAAATACAGATCCCTTAAAAAACATGGTTTAAAATAGTAAAAGTGTAGTAACCAATTAATTTTTTTTAACCAAAGTGTTACTATAAACAGCATGGTTAAACTATGATAGACACAGAGACGGTAGAAAGCGCTTTGTTTGTTTCCTTTATTTTACAAAAGCCTTTTGTTATTGTGGATGTCTTTTCGGGATCTAGTTTCAAGAGTTCACGCTTTCCTCATGAATAAGTTTGCGAGTTTTCTAGTAAATAGAATAGCCGGTTTGGCGTGCTGTCAGGGGAGCGAGCCCGGGAGGACGGCGAACCCGAACCCCAGTGGTGTTAATCCTAGCAAGGGCAGGGTTCGAAGTTCGGCTCGGTCCCGTACTGCTCCCCCAGGGGAAAACGTAAACTGGAAGAACGGTGGAGACGGGGAGGAGGTGGGATGCTTAAAGCGAGATATGGACGGAATGAAGTCCGGGGTTTATATAGTGAAAGGGAAAGGAGGTGATTGGAAGTTGGTTGATTAGCTGATGAGCTACCAGCTGTGCGGGATTAATCCTCTCGAAATGCGTTATTTGCAAAACGTATACTTTGTAGCAAATTTGTTGCACTTTTTAAAAGTTGTACATCTTTGTTTGTAAAAGTGAACAAAAACCTTTTTTTACCTGTGAGGTTTTTCTGAAACGTTTCATTGCTTTGCCTTTATTTTAAGTAAAGGCTTTAATTTCTGATGGCTATGATCCATAATGCTGTTGATGGAAGCGTCATGTGTGTTCATGCTCGTAATGGATGTGTTAGTGTTGTATAGTGAACGGGAGAAAGCCTGATGAGAAGAGACAGACTGCTGTCAGAATGACTGAAGACGTTCGAGCTCCTCAGTTCAGTTCTGCTCAGGTTGCAGGTTTGAAAGCATCAGGAGCCCTTCAGAAAGAAACTGCAGATGAGAAGCCACAGAAAGTCTGATAAATAAAGATTGTAATTGATTCCATTGCGAGGAGTATTCTTCAGCCACGGGAAGCTCCTCCGGGACGCTTTTGAGGGTTAACTGAATTAACACTGCTCTCTCGACTCAGAGAAAACCTGAAAGTAATTGAAAGATCCACAGACGACTTTTTTCTCGCATTTATTCAGTTTATCTTCCAGAAGAGACAACTTCACAAAGTGGAGGCAAAAACAGCCGGGTGTTTCTACATTAATCTCAGTCTTGTGTGCTCTACAGGAATAGTTCATCCGAGGGAAGGGAAGTTTCCTGCACGAAGCTCATTTTTACAGTTATATTATTATCACATTTTATCAGATGCTTGTATCCAAAGCAATTTACACAAGACATTCAAGAGCCAACAACATTTATATCTTTCATGAGCCAAATCTAGTATTTTTATGATATTTTATGTGGCTTGATGCAGGTTTTGTTTTATCATTTAAGCCTCTTTGAGAATTTTTTTTTTAACTTGAAGTCCCTATGTTAATATTCAATCATTTAACATGTTTGCACTGGTTATATGTTACATGTAGGTGAACAAATAAAATATTTTTAGTATCTTTTTTAGTAAGTATATTATTTAGACATTTTTTTTTTTTTAATTCTAAATTTAAAAGTAAGACTAAAATGTATTTAAATTTTACAAGTTATGTTAAAGTAATTAATGATTAGCTTTGCATCAACTCTGTAGAAGAAATTTTATTTAGCCCACATATCATATTTAAGTGTTTGAATTGCATATAAAATTCCACTTACATTTTATGTATTGTACAGATTTAATATAAACTAATAATCTTAATATAACCTGATTTATGTATAAAAAAAATACATATTTGAATCTGATAATATATCTGCATTTCAATAAACAAATTGTTTATTATTAATTGTGTGCATCTACTTAAAGAATTTAAAGAATCATATTGCATTCATAAATGCATTCATTCAAATCGCTTAGCATCAGCATAAATCCATTAACTATGAAGCCAATTCATTTAATTCATTTTAAAAGAATGAACAACCATTAAGTCATTTTAAATCCCTTCAGGTCACTATTAGATAGAATTTGTTTCCCTTTATTAATCAATCGAAGTCTTATAATGTGTTCTAACACATTTGTTTTCTGCTTTTTCAACAGACAAAAACCGGACTTGCCCTTTTGTACGACGAACACACAAGTAACACATACGACGTTCGTTTAAAGTTAACGAAAGAGCTGTTAATCATCCAGAAGCAGGATGTGGTTTGTGTGACCGGCGGTGACTCGCATCTAAATGTAAGTACTGAGTCTTTACCTTCGATTCGATCGCAACTCAAACACAGAACAAGATGCGTTAGACAAGTTCTCATTACATTTGACATCGTCGTCATGGAGCACACACCCCTTCATTGTTTCATGAGAATCATCATCCGTTTTAAATGACGTCAGTGGCTTCATGCTCCGGACGCTGGTGCTGTCAAAACACAATGACAGTCATTAAATATGTACAATGCACCAAAGCTGGAGAACCCAAAATATTCATAATCATCATCATTACAGAGGTTTAGAGCATCATTATAATCTGTTTTATAACTATAAGTGACCTGATCCACCATTTAAAGCCAGTTTGACCTAAAAACACATTTAGATTTTTATGGAATTAAAAGAAAGTAAGAAAGTGTTACCTTATGACCACCTCTTTCTTTAATTATGTTATGTGGTTGATGCTATGAATATTTTACCAACTAAATTCCCATTTTTTAAAGCACAGAACTGTTGTACTTCGAAGACAGCTGACTGGAGGTCTCGGTCTGAGTATCAAAGTAGGTCTTTTGCTTCTTTTAATATCGTCCATTCACTTTAAAGAGCTTAATTAAACACGCTCAGGTAGTGCACACATATCTCCACAGGCCAGATAATTATTGCACAATGTTAGTCTTTTAAAGATCAAAGAGGATCTTGATATAAGGATCAAGTCTCATTACTTTTATTCACAATAATCTTCGAAGAGGCAATAGATTTGTATTTCTGAACGGTGCTGGATGTAAGATGTAGAGGTGAATTTCCCTGACGCCTCTTCATGCATTTCAGGGGGGAGCAGAACATAAAGTGCCTGTGGTCATCTCAAAGATTTTCAAAGATCAAGTAGGTAAGATGACAAGCGTTCCTCCCATTCGCTGTAAAGCAAAGCACAGCACCAGCGATAACTGTTACTGTCAGAGGAGTAGTTCACCCAAAAATGAAAATGCTGAAAACATGCTCACCCTCAGGATATCCAAAGGTTGAGGAGTTTGTTTCTTTATCAGATTTAGTGAAATGTAGCATTGCATCAATGGATGTGAATGACATAAATTATTGATATGGTTTTTGAACGCTCTTTTGAGAGGGGCGTGTCTTCTCCAAGACGTCAGTGGAAACCCCCTCTGCTGTGATTGGCTAACACTTTTGCATTTGAAATGAGCATCGCACCTGGCGCTAATTTTTTTATGTTATCTCTTTTTATATATATATATATATATA